>CAUYLG010056014.1:0-48869 GCA_963573385.1 Cacajao melanocephalus | reverse complement strand
GAGTCTCTCTCTGTTCCCCAGACTGCAGTGCCATGTCAAAATCTTGGGTCACTGCAACCTCTGCCTCTTGGGTTCCAGCGATTCTCCTGCCTCAGCCTCCTGAGTAGCTAGGACTACAGGCATGTGCTACCATGCCTAGCTAATTTTTGTATTTTTAGTAGAGATGGGGTTTCATCATGTTGGTCAGGCTGGCCTCAAACTCCTGACCTCGTGATCTGCCCGCCTCTGCCTCCCAACGTGCTGGGATTACAGATATGAGCCACCGCGCTTGGCCAATTTTTGTATTTTTAGTAGAGACAGGGTTTCACCATGTTGGCCAGGCTGGTCTTGAACTCCTGACCTCAGGTGATCTGCCTGCCTCTGCCTCCCAAAAGTGCTGGGATGACAGGTGTGAGGCACTGTGCCCAGCCCCACAGCCATTTATTTATTTTGTTGCCCAGGCTGGAGTGCAATGGCGTGATCTCGGGTCACTGCAACCTCTGCCTCCTGGGTTCCAGTGATTCTCCGGCCTCAGCCTCCTGAGTAGCTGGGATTACAGGCCTGCACCACCATGCCTGGCTAATTTTGTATTTTTGGTAGAGACGGGGTTTCTCCATGTTGGTCAGGCTGGGTCTCTAACTCCTGACCTCAGGTGATCTGCTTGCCTCACCCTCCCAAAGTGCTGGGATTACAAGTGTGAGCCACTACGCCCAGCCTTACAGCTGTTAATTATCCACAAACAACAGAACACACTCTAGGTGGGGTGATGGCTTTGAAGTGTCTGCTATTGCCATCAGTTTGTATAGCAACTCAGTACACATAGTTTTATTTGAAACAAAAATCAGAAACAAAAGTTTTACAAAATATATTTACCTCTGCTATGTACTCTGCATGCTGATATTTCCTATTCTATTTTCTTATTTTTATTTATTTATTTTTTTTTTAGACAGGGGTCTCACTCCCATTGCCCAGGTCAGAGTGCAGTGGCGCTGTCCTGGCTCATTGCAGCCTCGGCCTCCTGTGCTCAAGTCATCCTCCTGCCTCATTTTAAAATTTTTTTGCAGAGATGAGGTCTCACTGTGGTCCTCAGGCTGGTCTTGAACTCCTGAGCTCAAGCAACCTACCCTCTTCGGCCTCTCAATGTGCTGGGGTTATAGGTGTGAGCCCACTGTGCTTGGCAATTTTTTTTTTTTTTTTTTTTTCGAGACGGAGTCTCGCTCTGTCACCCAGGCTGGAGTGCAATGGCGTAATCTCAGCTCACTGCAACCTCTGCCTCCCGAGTTCAAATGATTCACCTTCCTCAGCCTCCCCAGTAGCTGGGATTACAGGTGCCCACCACTGCGCCCGGCTACTTTTTGTATTTTTAGTGGAGATGGGGTTTCACCATGTTGGCCAGACTGGTTTGGAACTCCTGACCTCAGATGATCCGCCTGCCTCGGCCTCCCAAAGTGCTGGGATTATAGGTGTGAGCCACCATGCCCGGCCGTAATTTTTGTTTTTTTGTTTGTTTGTTTTTGAGACAGAGTCTCGCTATGTCACCAGGCTGGAGTGCAGTGGCGCAACCTCTGCCTCCCGGGTTCAAGTGATTCTTCTGCGTTATCCTCCCAAGTAGCTGGGACTACAAGTGTACACTACCACGCCCAGCTAATTTTTGTATTTTTAGTAGGGATGGGGTTTCACCATGTTGGCTAGGATGGTCTCGATCTCTTGACCTCGTGATCCATCTACCTCGACCTCCCAAAGTGCTGGGATTACAGATGTGAGCCACCGTACCTGGCCAATTTTCTTTCTTTTTTTTTTTCTTTTTTTTTTTTTTTGAGACGGAGTCTCGCTCTTATTTCCCAGGCTAGAGTGCAATGGCGCAATCTTGGCTCACCACAACATCCGCCTTCTGGGTTCAAGTAATTATCTTGCCTCAACCTCCCGAGTAGCTGGGATTACAGGCATCTGCCACCATGCCTGGCTAATTTTTTGTATTTTTGGTAGAGACATGGTTTCACCGTGTTGGCCAGGCTGGTCTTGAACTCCTGACCTCAGGGGATCCACCAGCCTCGGGCTCCCAAAGTGCTGGGATTACAGGCGTGAGCCACTGTGCCTGGCCCAGTTTTTGTATTTTTAGTAGAGACAGGTTTTCACCATGTTGGCCAGGCTGGTCTCGAACTTTTGACCTCAGGTGATCCACCTGCCTGGGGCACCCAAAGTGATGGGATTACTGGTTTAAGCCACCATGCCTGGCCTTTTTTTTTTTTTTTAAATAGAGATGGGGGCCAGGCATGGTGGCACCCAGCCTGGGGCCCTCCTGTGTTGCTGGGACCTGGCAACATGGCAAAACCCACCCCATCTCTACAAAAAATTAAAAAATTAGCTGGGCGTGGTGGTATATGGCTATAGTTCTAGCCTATAGCTACTCAGCTGAGATGGAAGGATCACTTAAGCCTGGGAGGTTGAGCTGCAACAAGCAGTGATCTCACTATTGCACTCCAGCCTGGGTGACAGAGCCAGGCCCTGTGTCTAAATAAATAAGTAAATAAATAAGTAGAGATGGAGTCTTACTGTGTTGGCCAGGCTAGTCTCAAACTCCTGGCCTCAAATGATTCTCCTGCCTTGGCCTCCCAAAGTGCTGGGTTTACAGGCATGAGCCACTGTGCCTAGTCTTATTTTCGTTTTCTTTTTTTTTTTTTTTTTTTTTAAGACAGAGTCTCATTCTGTTGCCTAAGCTGGAGTGCAGTGGCCCTATCTCAGCTCACTGCAACCTCTGCCTCCTGGGTTCAAGTGATTCTTCTGCCTCAGCCTCCTGAGTAGCTGGGACTACAGGCACGTGCCACCATACCCAGCTAATTTTTGTATTTTAGTAGAGAGAGAGTTTCACCATATGGCCAGGCTGGTCTCGAACTCTTGACCTCGTGATCCACCCGCCTCGGCCTCCCAAAGTGTTGGGATTACACGCTTGAGTCACTGCACCTAGCCTGCTATTTTTACTTTTTATTTTTATTTTTAGACAGAGTGTCTCTGTCACACAGGCTGAGTGCAGTGGTGAGATCATAGCTTACTGTAGCCTCAAACTCTTGGGCTCAGGTGATCCTCGTACCTTAGCCTCCCATCTAGATGGGACTACAGATGCATGTCACCATCCCTGGCTAATTTTTTTATTTTCGCAGAGTCAGTCTTACTCTGTTACTCAGGCTGGTCTCAAACTCCTGGACTCAAGTGATCTTCCTGCCTTGGCCTTCCAAAGTGCTGAGACTGAGCCACTGTACCCAGCCCTCATTTTCTTTTTGCTCAGAGTTTCACTCTGTCCCCCAGGCTGGAGGGCAGTGGCATGATCTCAGGTCACTGCAACCTCCACCTCCCAGGTTCAAGCAGTTCTCCTGCCTCAGCCTCCTGAGTAGCTGGGATTACAGGAGGGCGCCACCACGCTCAGCTAATCTTTTTGTATTTTTAATAGAGACGGGGTTTCACCATGGTGGCCAGGCTGGTCTTGAACTCCTGACCTAATGATCCACCTGCTTCGGCCTCCCCAAGTGCTAGGATTACAGGCATGAGCCACCACGCGTGGCCCCCAGCCCTCATTTTCTTTTATCAGCAGTCCCCAACCTTTTTGGCACCAGGGTTTTGTGGAAGACAGTTTTCTCATGGACCAGTGGTGGGGGAAATGGTTTTGGAATGAAACTGTTCACCTCAGATCATCAGACATTAGATTCTCATGAGGAGTGTGCAACGTAGATCCCTCACGTGTGCAGTTCACCATAGGGTTCTCCCTCCTGTGAGAATCTAATGCCACCACTGATCTGACAGTGGAGCTCAGGCAGTAATGCTCACTTGCCACCCTCCGCTCACCTCTTGCTCTGTGGCCCGGTTCCTGACAGGCCATGGACCAGTCAGTAGCCCAGAGATTGGGGACCCCTGGTCTAAACTGATGTTAGGACTTGCAGTTTGGAAAACAGTACCTCCTCCAGGAGACAAAAAATCCAGTGTGATTCCTCATTCTCTTGCCTAAACCCTTTATTGCTTCCTGGGTGCCTCTGGTCCTGGCTTTTTCCCACAGGAAAAGGAAGGCATTGGGTGAGCTCTCCCCGTGGGCCTCTGCAGCCTTCCTGCTGGGCAGGTCCCAGCCCCCACCGCCTTGCATTCCAGCTCCAGCCAATACCAGCTTTCTGTCTTCCTAAACAGGCTTTTTTTGTTGTTGTTGTTGAGACAAGGTCTTTCTCTGTCACCCAGGCTAGATTGCAGTGGTGTGACCACAGCTCACTGCAGCCTTGACTCTGGGCCAAGAGATAAGAATCTGGGACTACAGGTGTGGGCCATCATGCCTGGCTGATATTTTTAATTTTTATTTTTTGTAGAGATAAGCTCTCACTATACTGTCCAGGCTGGCCTTGAGCTCCCGGGCTCAAGTGATCCTCCTGTCTCACCTTTTAAAGTGTTGAGATTACAGGCATGAGCCACCACACCCAGCCTCAACAGCTTTCTTATGCCTCATAACATATGCTGTTATCTCCGCCTGGAATGTTCTAAACTTCCCTTCCCACCTCCTTCACCTGGCTAACTCCCATTCAGCCTTGAGGTGTCAGCGTAGATATCTCCTCTTCAAGGCAGCCTTCTCTAACCCCTGAGTCTGGGTGAGGAGCCCTCTCATCTGGCTTTCACAGCCTCACTGTGTTCCCCATCAAAGTCCACGTCGTGCACTTGTAATTGCCTAGACTTCCATTGCTCAAGGAGGCAGCTGCTAGCCACATGTGGCTACTTAGTTAGTTAAAAGTAGGCTGAGCACGGTGACTCACGGTGACTCATGCCTGTAATGCCAGTACTTTGGGAAGCCAAGGCGGGCAGATCACTTGAGGTTAGGAGTTCGAGACAAGGCTGGCCAATGTGGCGAAACTCTGTCTCTACAAAAATACAAAAAATTAGCTGGATGTGGTGGCACATGGCTGTAGTCTCAGCTACTCCAGAAGCTGAGGCAGAAGAATCACTTGAACCCAGGAGGCAGAGGTTGCAGTGAGCCCACATCACGTCACTATACTCCAGTCTTGGTGACAAAATGAGACTCTGTCTCAAAAAAAAAAAAATTGAAAAAAGTAAATAGGGCCAGGCCCGGTGGCTCATGCCTGTAATCCCAGCACTTCAGGAGGCTGAGGGAGAAGATCACCTGAGGTCTGGAGTGCCACTGCACTCCAGCCTGGGCAACAGAGCGAGACTTCGTCTCAAAAAAATAAAATGTAAAATTCTCAGCCACACTAGCTACATTTCAAGTCATTACTAGCCACATGTGGCCTATGGATACTACATAATACAGATCTAGAATATTCTCATTGTCACAGAAATGTCTTTTGAATAGTGCTGGCCTAGACTGTGTCAGGAGGCAGAGACCAGGGGTGAAACCAGGGAGGAGCTTGGAGGTGCTCTGGGCTCCCCACCCACTCCCAGTGCATCCAGGTAGCTGCACCCCTGGCACCCAGCTGGAGTGCACGAAATATCTGCTGGAGTGAAATAAATGGGGCCCATGTCTTCGGGGAGCTTGTGCCATGATTGAAAGAAGCCAGATTGCATAACTTGCGGGCAGCAAAGGGGCATGGCCTCAGGGACCAGCCTGGGATCTGCAGGCACCGGGAAAAGGGAGCAGGGACCCTGAGAAGTGAAAGCTCAGGATGCTCCCAGTTAGAGGAAGCCCTCATGCTGTGCTCTGAAGGACAAGGATGGAGTTGGCCCAAGGATAGAGGAGGAGCAAGTACACTAAAGACGTGGGAGGCCGGCGCTCAGAGGCCGGCGCTCAGGGCCCGGCGCTCAGGGCCCGTGGCTGGCTGAAGAGAGATCCTGGCCTGGGTCCAAGAGCTGGGGTTTCCTGATGGTGGGGGTGGGCTGTTGGAGCCCAGACAGTCAGCACACCAGCCTGGACTTGAAGGGCTGCGGACAGCAGAGAAGTAACCTGATCCCCTCTGTGCTTTGGGAGGCAGGTTCATGGTGACCTGTTTGTGAGGACTGTGGTGAGGCTAACACTGCCCTCTCATGGCAGAGAAATCATGCCCCGGAGAGTGCAGCAGGCGCAGTCTATCCTCTGCCACCACACGGCCCAGGGAAGCCCAGGCCTGTCACATTGTCATCCTCATCATATACGCCATGCCCCCAGCTCTGGCTTCCAGAGGAAGAGCACCCATCTCACTGAAGCTCTGCCAGACGAACCGTGCGCCACATACTTTGACTCTTCCATGTGATTGCCCTGTAGATGGAGCATGGCAGTTCTGTTCAGGAAATATTCACCGAGCGTAGACTGGCTCCAGGCTGCCAAGCCCAAAGGTGTACGGTCATGGTCATGGTCCTGGCCCTCAAGAAGATTACAGCAAAAAGGCTGGACACAGTGGCTCACACCTGTCATCCCAGCACTTTGGGAGGCTGAGGGCGGGAGGATCCCTTGGGTCCAGGAGTTCTAGACTAGCCTGAGCAACATAGCAAGCCCCTGTCTCTTAAAAAAAAAAAATTACAAAGCTCAAACCCTGGTTCATAACCAGCGCCATAGAGGGCTAGGGGAATTCAGAGAGAGAGCCCCAGCTGGGAGGCAGAGCTGGAGGGTTTCCCAGCAAGGAGGATTTGAGGTCACCTTGAACGCTAGGCAGTGGTTTGAAGGGTTAGGGGCAGAGAGAAGGTACCTGTGACCCTCAGTGACTCCTCATGGGACCAGGCCCCTGACCCCTCACCCTCCTGGATTGGCAGCCCCAGGCAGGAAGGCTTGCGGGGAGAGAGTGCATCCAGACCCTGGAGCTGCTCGGTAGACGCCACTGCGTGTAGCTGGTGCTGTCAGTGCCACCCATGGGCCTGCTGTGAGCAAGAAGGCAAGACCTGCCCTCCAGAGGCTCACAGGCTGAGCTCCAGGCCCCTACGGATTACACACTTGGGTTGGGGAAACTGCAGACATCCTGGAAGGCCCTGCTAAAGGCAGGCCAGCCCCAGCCTGTCACCTTGGTGTGTTTCTGGGTCCCTTCAGCGCTGCCTTGCTGAGCGTTTGCAGGTTTGGATTGTCTTTTTGCATTGACAGAAGGCTAAAGCAGCTTTAGGTAGTTTATCTAAAGGTAGAAATGAGTAGATAGACACAGCTCCCAATACATGCCTAAGCTCAAGAAAAATGTATTTGATGGACTCACAGTGGTGTATCTCTCAGACACAATTTGGTGTGGATCATTCTGAGTAAGTGCAGATGAACCTGAGAGTAGGGGTGGTTGGAGGGGCCAGAGGGAAACCGAGGGTGGTAGGTTCCCACCAGAGCCCTGCCTTCTGGGATTGATCTGCATAGGGAAAATTAATGGTGTAGGTGCCAAACACAGGGGTTAAGCTCCCTCTACCATCCACAGGCCTTGGACGATGCCAACAAGGGTATCATCGGAGAACTGAGGAAAACCAACTATGTGGAGAATCTCAAAGAAAAGCGAGAGGCAGGTGAGTTCCTGGAAAGACAACTTTAGCATTCTCCCTCTGCTTTCTCTTCCGTTAGTCCTAGACACACACGACAGCAGCTTCCCAGTCGGGGTTTGGCACTGCCCACCATGCATTCTGATTTCAGTGTCGCCGGCAGCCCCAGCCTGTCTGGGGCAGTAGAGGGCAAGGATTCAGCCCGCCATGGGCTGGACTAGCTGACCTGAGAGCCCACTCATTTCTCTCTTCAACTGATTCATCAAGTATATGTTGAGCACTTGTCATGTACCTGGAAGGAGTCAGATTCTGGGGAGACAGAGGCCCATCCCTGCCCTAGAGGAGCCCATGGCCCTTTGGCAAGGCTGACCAGTGGAGTTTCAGCTGCTGGGCACCTGCACGCAGGTGCTATAGCGAGGTGGAGGTGTGCTGCCATGAGGGTATGTGCAACGGGGCATAGGCTCCTCTCGGGAGGCAGGGGAGGCTTTGACGAGGAAGAATCATCTACCTCCAGGCGGGGCGCAGTGGCTCACACCTGTAATCCCAGCACTTTGGGAGGCCGAGGCAGGGGGATCATGACGTCAAGAGATTGAGACTATCCTGACCAACACAGTGAAACCCCGTCGCTACTAAAAATACAAAAATTAGCTGGGTGTGGGACGTGCACCTGTAGTCCCAGCTTCTCCAGAAGCTGAGGCAGGAGAATCGCTTGAACCCGGGAGGTGGAGATTGCAGTGAGCCGAGATCACGCCGTTGCACTCTAGCCTGGTGACAGAGCAAGACTCCATATCAAAAAAAAAAAAAAAAAAAAGAATCATCTACCTCTAATTCCAAAAGCCCAGAAGTTTTCCAGGAGAGAGATGGGAGAGGAAAGGCATTTCCAGCAGGGAACAGCAGGGCCAAAGGCACAGAGACAATAGCAGTAGCTACACTTTTGTGGCTCTTACTGCATGCCAGGCACTGGGCTAAGCAGCAGACAGGAATGATCTTGTTGGGTCCTTACCACCCTAGGAGATGGCGATGCTGTGGGGGAAAGGGAGGCTGAGTGAGGTGGGTGCTGTGCCGGGGTCATGTAGCTAGGGAGGGGTGACTCGGGGCCCCACTCTTCCTGCCTACGGCACTGCTCTCGGGCCAGCAGTGTGACGAGCAGGTGCAGAGGGGCATGAGGTGCAGAGGCTGCCCGACAGCTGTGTTGTACCACATTCTTTCTCACAAGGCTTCCAGGGAGTAAAGAGGCCTTTGGCCCCTGCCTTCGTGCTCTCCTTTCCTGCAGGGAGGGAGAGAGAGAAGGAGAAGCAGAAGAAGAAGATGGCTGAGCAGCCCTGCCCCACTGGACAAGGGCCTAAAGGCGCAGGGGTGTTAAGAGCAGTAGCCAACCTCCATTCGTGCTTCCTGCAGGCCAGGCATTCTTCCAAAGGCTTCGTATGCACAGACATCCTCTCTGTCCAGGAACACTATGAAGGAAGTGTGATTAGCTTGATTTTACGGAGGACACGGAGGCAAAGGAGTTAGAGGCATACGGTGATTTTCAGTATTGGGCAGTCTGGCTCTAGAACCCATGCTTTGGCCACAGTGCCACACTGTTTCTAGTGACACAGACAGCCTTTTCCTGCCCCAGTCTGTGGTCCTCCCACTCTAGCCAGACTGCAGTCAGTGGAGCCAGGGTTGGGGGCCCAGGAGGACACAGCCCAGGCTGAAATCCTCTGTGGTCCAGGCAGGGCAGTGGGAGGTTTCTGGGCATCTGAGCAGCCAGATAACAGCCCTTCATCGCTTCCTCCCTTCCTCCTTTCCTTCCTTCCTTTTGAGACAGACTCTGTCACCCAGGCTGGAGTGCAGTGGTGCAATCTCAGCTCACTGCAACCTTCGCCTCCCAGGTTCAAGCAATTCTTCTGCCCCAGCCGCCTGAGTAGCTGAGACTGCAGGAGAGCACCACCACGCCCAACTAATTTTTCTATTTTCAGTAGAGACGGGGTTTCACCATGTTGGCCAGGATGATCCCGATCTCTTGACCTCCTTATCTGCCCACCTCAGCCTCCCAAAATGCTGGGATTACAGGTGTGAGCCATCGTGCCCGGCAACAGCCCTTTATTATCCAGCACCTGCTCTGTGGTGGATGGACCCCCTCAGAGGGGCTCTGTCTCCGCCCCCACGTGCTCTTTGAGCTGCTCTGAGAAGTCACAGGAGCAACAGCTGCAGAGAGAGACTCGGCAGGGAAGCTGCAGCCTCCCCAGTCTCCCCCACCCTGACCTGCGTCCTTTCACCTGCAGAACTGCCGGACACTTCCCTCCCAGAACAGCAGGTGGCAGCATTGCATGTGTTTTCACCTCCAAAGGGCTGTGACCCCTGAGACCTGAGACCCGAGACCCTCTGCAGGCACCTCAGTAACTAGTGGTTTCCAGGAAGATAATGTAAGGGAGATGCAGAAGGGGATGTGACTTTTCTCCGTAACTGATTAAAAACATTTAGGAGCAAGGATCCCTTTGCTTATAAAACAGCTCTCTAGCTGAACTTTTTGTTAGTAGCCTGTATTTTTTTTTTATAGGAAACCTTTTTCCCTATGTTCTATACTTTCATAGGAAACCTCCCAACAAAAAATGAGTGTGCTTCCTAGGTACAAAGAGAATGAAGATGCTGGAGAAAAACCCTGCTGTCATTTTCCAGCACCTATGCTATTTCTTGTAGGGAAAAGAGAAGATGCTCTGAGGTCACACTGTCCTGGGTTCGAATTCTGTCTCTGCCATTTGTTACTTGTAGTGTGACCATGTGTGATTTCCTTTGTTTTTTTTTTTTTTTCATGAGACGCAGTCTTGCTCTGTCACCCAGGCTACAGTGCAGTGGCCCAATCTCCACTCACTGCAACCTCTGCCTCCCGAGTTCAAATACTTCTCCTGCCTCAGCCTCCTGAGTAACTGGGATTACAGGTGGCCACCACCATGCCCAGCTCAGTTTTTGTACTGTTAGTAGAGACAGGGTTTCACCATGTTGACTAGGCTAGTCTCGAACTCCTGAACTCAGGTGATCCTACCTCAGCCTCCCAAAGTGCTGGGATTACAGGGGTGAACCACCACACCACCACACCTTTTTTTTTTTTTTTTTTTTGAAATGGAGTCTCCTTCTGTCACCCATGGTGGAGTGCAATGTCGTGATCTTGGCTCACTACAGCCTCTGCCTCCCAGGTTCAAGTGATTCTCCTGCCTCAGCCTCCTGAGTGGCTGGGACTACAGGATCGCGCCACCATGCCTGGCTAATTTTTTGTTGTTGTTGTTTTTTGAGACAGAGTTTTGCTCTTGTTGCCCAGGATGGAGTGCAATAGCACAATCTTGGCTCACTGCAACCCCCACCTCCCAGGTTCAAGCGATTCTCCTGCCTCAGCCTCCCGAGTAGTTGGGATTACGGGTGCCTGCCACCATGCCCAGCTTATTTTTTTATTTATTTTGTTTTTGAGATGGAGTTTTGCTCATTGCCCAGGCTGGAGTGCAATGACAGGATCTCGGCTCACTGCATCCTCTGCTTCCCGGGTTCAAGCGATTCTTCTGCTTCAGCCTCCCAAGTAGCTGGGATTACAGACATGTGCCACCACGCCCAGCTAATTTTGTATTTTTAATAGAGACAGGGTTTCTTCATGTTGGTCAGGCTGGTCTTGAACTCCCGACCTCAGGTGATCCACCGCCTCAGCCTCCCAAAGTGTTGGGATTACAGGCATGAGCCACCGCGCCCGGCCTATTTTTGTATTTTTAATAGAGATGGGGTTTCACCTTTTTGGCCAGGCTGGTCTCAAACTCCTGACCTCAAGTGATCTACCCTTCTTGGCCTCCTAAAGAGCTGGGATTACAGGCGTGAGCCACAGTGCCCGGCCGTGTAATTTCTTTTCTGTCAGTCTCAGGTCCCTTGACTGCAAACTCAAATCAACGACACTGTACATTTTCATGATGACCAGATGGGATAAGCTATACAGCCCTCACATGATGCATAGGACGGAGCTGGGCTCAGTCAATGATGGTTTCCTTTCTCTGCTTTTGGAAAGGTGTGCTGTCACACCAATTTAAAGAGCTGGTGAGAACAGTCATTTTCAGGGCCTTTCCCTCATCTGCTTCTCAAAAGCACAGGCCTCCATAGAGATGAACAATTTCTTTCTTTTTTTCTTTTTTGGAGACAGGTCTCACTCTGTCACCCAGGCTGGAGCGCAGTGGCTCGATTTTAGCTCACTTCAGCCTCAACCTCCTGGGCTCAAGCGATTATTCTGCCTTAGCCTCTGGGTAGCTGGGACTACAGGCACCAACCACCATGCCTTGCTTATTTTTGTATTTTTTAGTACAGACAGGGTCTCACTGTATCACCCAGGCTGGTCTGGAACTCCTGGCCTCAAGGGATCCACCTGCCTCAGCTTCCCAAAGTGCTGAGATTACAGGTGTGAGCCACTGCCCCCGGCCTGAAATGAATAAACTTTTATCTTTCTTCCCTCCTTTCTCTTGTTTTTCAGAAGCTTCACTGTGTGAAGATAGAACAGTAATAACAACAAAGGAGGACAGGAAGAGAGAGAGAGATGAGCCTGAGAAGGTGGTACAGCAGTGGGACCATTTTGTGGATGAGAAAGAGACAGATGAGGACGATGAGGCTTTTGCTCTGCAGAGCACAGCAAGCGGACAGCAGAGAGGGGAAGCAGGAAAAGCCAGAAGCGATTTGGGAGAAGTTGCCAAGGGCCTGTCAGGAGAATTAGGCACCAGATCAGGAGAAACAGGCAGGAAGCTACTAGAAGCTGACAGAAGAGAGTCAAGAGAAATTTACAGGAGGCCTTCAGGAGAATTAGACCAGCAGAATTCGGACAGGAACCAGAAGGACTAAAGGAACTTTCAGAAATCGGCAGAAGAGAGACAGAAGAACTGGGAAAAACACAATTGGGAGAAAGAGGAGAAATGAAAAAAAAAAAAAAAGAAAATGAGATGAAAAAAGGAATATGAATGAAGCCATCGGTAGGGATGAGGATCAGGAAGCTGGTGTCCAGAGGGATCATAGGATCTGATTAAACTGGATTTTCAGGCGATTTATCTGTAATAGGAAAAATGAGGGTTTCACTTCTGCTGCTTTCTGTCACTGTTTTACCATTAAATAAGTGTTTTTCACTCTTGCAAACCCTGAGTCTGTCACTTTGCCTCTTCACCCCCCACCCATTCTCAGAAGAGCCTCCTGGAAGAAGTGAGAAAGGTGCTAAGAAGAAAGGGTTTCAGGAGGGTGAGCTTCAGGGAATGAGAAGGCACAGGGAGGAGGAGAGGGGAAGGCCCATGGCGTGGCCCAGACACAGAGGTGCTTCCCCGACACCCATGACTGGCTGAGTCCCTCCAGTGCTCAGGACACCGGGACGCTTTATGGATAGAACAATGGTGGGGTGGTCCCAGCTATCCAGGTGGGAGAATGCCCCAAGTCAGAACCAAGCGAATACTGGGGCTGAGGCCAAAGAACAGGGCAGTAGCCTGGGAGTCGGAAGGGCAGGCAGACTCTGCCTCTGACACCTCTGGGTGGCACAATCAGGTAAATCAGGCTCTCCAAGCTTGCTCTCTGAATAATGGGATACCTGCCTGCCTCAGGGGTTGCTGCGAAGACTGAGTGCTTAGCTCAGCACCTGGTACACAGGAAACTCAAAAGTCCAACCGAGCTCTCAGAGGCTTCACAGAGGATGTGGCAGCTGAGCATCTGGCCTCAGAGGATGTTAGGGTTTCACTCCGTTACTTAACTGCCACTTTGGCTACTGCCACCCTGGTCTGTCTCCACAACTCCTAGAAGGAAGGGTAGGGGCTGAGACTGACTTTCGGCTGGTACAGGGCCCGGACGAGTGAGGCCAGTGAGGCATTTCAGATGCAGAGTTTACCGTGGTGCCAGCAACCTGCGTGATAATATTTTAATCCAATATGGTACAAAATGTTTAATTAGTGCAAAAGTCCACGATGAATAAAATATCAAAAATTAAGGACAGGATCCGACCTTGCACGACCCTGCCTCACCTCACTTCCTGCTAATCCACGGGAGCGGGGAGGGTGACTGAGTCCCCTCAACACACAGAAGGAAGCGCCCGCCCAGTTGGAGGTCGCAGTGGGCGGGTGCGCGCGGGGGCGAAGGCGCGCGCGGCGGCGGGACTGGGCCGGGGGGCGCGCGCAGGGGCGGGACGGGGCGGGGGTTGAGGGGCTAGCGCAGGGGGCGGGACCGAGCCGGGGGCGGGGGGAAGCGCGCAGTGGGCGGGGCCCGCCGGAGCTCCCGTGCGCGGCGGGAGTTTCGGGTTTCGATTCGCGGCGCCTGCGCGCAGAAGGGCCGGCCCGCTCCGCCCCGCGGCTATGTAAAGCGGCCGGGCTCGGGTCGCGCCACAGCTGGACTGCCGCGTCCGTCCGCGCAGGTGGGCGGCCCCAGAGCGCTGGTGCCGGCAGAGGCGGCGACGGCGGCGCCCCTCCTCATCATGGTGAGCGGCCGGGCGGGGCCGGGCACGGGGTAACACCGGGGCGGGAAACGAGTGTCGGCGCCCGTCGGAAGGAAGCGTCTTGCAAACCAGGACCCGGGGCTTCCGGCTCGACTGCCAGTTTTCTTGGTACTCAGGGAAGCCCTGAGGTCGGTGAGAAGCGGAGTTTCTTGCGGGGGGCCAGAGAGGCCGCTGGGGAGGGAAACGGTGGCGTTTCTGAGGAGAGGACTCGGAACCGAAGTAGCTGCTGCGCCCCTGGGAACCCCAGCTGGCGAGTGGGCCTGGGCCGGGAGCCCGGGAGCTGCTCCCGACCCCGCGCAGTCCCGCGCTGGGGCAGCCATTTCGCGCCCGCATCCCGGGTCTCTTCACGTGGAACAGCTGCCCCGCGCCCGGGTGCGCGCGGGAGGCGGGGCCAGTTCAGAGGAGGAGACGCTTTCCAGTAAAAGCTGCTGTCTCTTGTGGCTTCTAGCAGACGTGAAAACAAGTGGCTCCGAGAGGGGCTGCTGACACACAGCACGGTGGCGGGCAGAGCTGGACCCGATTGCAGGTGCCCTGTGCTGCCCCGGCCTGGGCAGGCACAAAGACCACGACTTTGTGGGGCCGGGAGAGGGCAGAGGAGGAGGTGGGAGGCTCGGTGAAAGAGGGCCTTTGTCCAGAGCTCTCCTACCCTGCCCCCCACCAGCCCTTCTGTGGGACCATTGTCCCCGCATCCCAGACAAGAGAGTATTATCTGGCGGCCATTGTTGGGGGAAGGGAGGCAGTCTTGGGGTAACCCTTCTCCACTCCCCACTCTTCTCTGTGCACTCAGCCGGGGCAGCTGTGGCTTGGCCCAGACACAGAGACCCCCACCTCTAAAGAGGACGTCCTTAGTAGGTGCCAAGCATATAAGAGCGAGGCCAGTCCCAGAACCGCAGGCTCCCGGCGCGCCCTGCATGCCTCCAGCACGTTTTCCTTTCTGAGATGGCAGCAATGGGGAGAGCGCGCGCTTAGGAGAGCTTCAGACAGGCTTCCCTCTCCCTCTTCCACGACCAGAAGCGGACAGGTGCTCCCAGGAAAGGGACTGAAGGTCCAGCACTGCCCCGCTTGGGAAGGCGTCCACAACCAGGCCAGGGACTGGGTGCGAGGCTAGCGGGGAGCCCGCGAAGGACCTGGGCTGACATCTCTTCTCCTCCTTACACAGAACAGAGGCTTCTCCCGAAAAAGCCACACATTCCTGCCCAAGATCTTCTTTCGCAAGATGTCATCCTCAGGGGCCAAGGACAAGCCTGAGCTGCAGTTTCCCTTCCTTCAGGATGAGGACACAGTGGCCACACTGCAAGAGTGCAAGACGCTCTTCATCTTGCGCGGCCTGCCAGGAAGCGGCAAGTCCACGCTGGCACGGGTCATCGTGGACAAGTACCGTGATGGCACCAAGATGGTGTCAGCTGATGCCTACAAGATCACCCCCGGCGCTCGAGCAGCCTTCTCCGAGGAGTACAAGCGGCTCGATGAGGACCTGGCTGCCTACTGCCGCCGCCGGGACATCAGAATTCTTGTGCTGGATGACACCAACCACGAGCGGGAACGGCTGGAGCAGCTCTTTGAAATGGCCGACCAGTACCAGTACCAGGTGGTGCTGGTGGAGCCCAAGACGGCGTGGCGGCTGGACTGTGCCCAGCTCAAGGAGAAGAACCAGTGGCAGCTGTCGGCCGATGACCTGAAGAAGCTGAAGCCTGGGCTGGAGAAGGACTTCCTGCCGCTCTACTTCGGCTGGTTCCTGACCAAGAAGAGCTCCGAGATACTCCGAAAAGTGGGCCAGGTCTTCCAGGAAGAGCTGGGGAACCACAAAGCCTTCAAGAAGGAATCGCGACACTGTAGGTGACGGGGTTGGGCTTTAATCATAAGCCCGCCTTGCTGGGCACAGGGCTCTGCATGCATAGGGCCATCATTGTACCCAGAGGATGAGGCACGAAGCGCACGAGGCAGAGGGAGGCTCACCGGGAGGGGGCGGGGCAAGCGGAGCGTCCCAATGGTTGCCCTGGGGAGTTGGCAGCACAGTGGGGCTTCCCAGAGTGTCTTTCCTACCACCACACCTTTCCTTCTGGGCGTCTTCTCTCCACCTGAGAACTCCCAGCCTGTAGCTAGACCACTGTCTTGTCTTGGAGGTGGGAAAAACAAATTACTGGAGTAAGAAGAGGTATCTCCTCTTCTAACTTAACCTTGGAGAATCCAGCCCAGTGTTTTCCAACTCATTTTTAGCAGCAGAATCGTGTTTCCCCCCCAAAAAAAATAATGACATGAAATATTGTGGCTTCACTGGGGAAGGTTCTCCGGACTTGGCCTATTTGATTTACTCATAGGTTTCTGGCATCTTACAGCTCCAGAGGACATGAGTCTCACACCTACGCCAAAAGCCCTCTCTTCAGATGGGAACACAGGCCCAGGAAGGATGTGGGATTTAAGGGCTGGAACCCTGGACTCTGGCCACTCTAGCAGGGTTCTCTCTTGGCATGGGCTTTTTGGGTTTGGGATAAAAAGGGTCCCGGTGGCTCTCCTGCAGTGGCCTGTTGGATAAATGTCACCCACAAATCCGTCTATATGCCTTTAGGCCATTTCTGGTTGCCCTCACTTTTATTTATTTATTTAGACACAGGGTCTCACTCTGTTGCCCAGGTGGGAGTGCAGTGGTGTGATCTTGGCTCACTGCAACCTCCACCTCCCAGGTTCAAGCAATTCTCCTACTTCAGCCTCCCAAGTAGTTGGGACTACAGGTGCGCACCACCACCATGCCTGGCTTATTTTTGTATTTTTAGTAGAGACGGGGTTTCCTCATGTTGGCCAGGCTGGTCACGAACTCCTGACCTCAGGTAATCCGCTCACCTTGGCCTCCCAAAGTGCTGGATTACAGGCGTGAGCCACCACGCCCAGCTGCCCCCAATTTTAGATGATCTTCATACCTGAAATAGCCCCACTCTGGTTTGTTGACATTGTGTATATTGCACAGAAGCAGGGAATTTGTGCCTGTGTGGGTTCTCAGAGAACTTTTTTCTCAGCTCCGGAACTTAAACTGTAGTATTTGCAGTGATATCAGCCAGGAGCAAGCCCTGTACCTGTGAGCTGGTGGCTCTGTCCTAGAATGACTGTTGCTCAAAGTTGCTTTTACTTTTATTTTTTAATTTATTTTGAGAGTCTCATTCTGTTGCCCAGGCTGGAGTGCAGTGGTGCAATCTCAGCTCACTGCAGCCTCCATCTCCTGGGTTCAAGTGATTCTCCTGCCTCAGCCACCCAAGTAGCTGGGATTACAGGTACCCACCACCACACCCAGCTAATTTATGTGTTTTTAGTAGAGACAGTTTCACCATGTTGGCCAGGCTAGTCTCAAATGCCTGACCTCAAATGATCCACCCTGCCTCAGCCTCCCAAAGTGCTTGGATTACAGGTGTGAGCCACCTTGCCTGGCCTGAGAATTTTAACTTCTTAGAGCTCTAAAGTTGTCATTAGTTTGACCAGCTAATGAATGAATGAGCTATGTGGGTTGCTGGAGAGTTGATGCCCAGCCTATTTTATTTCTTTTTTTTTTTTTTTGAGACAGAGTCTCATTCTGTCGCCCAGGCTGGAGTACAGTTGGTGCGATCTCAGTTCACTGCAGTCTCTGCCTCCCGAGTTCAAGTGATTCTTCTGCCTCAGCTTCCCAAGTAGCTGGGACTGTAGGTACCCGCCACCACACCTGGCTAATTTTTTGTATTTTTAGTAGAGACGGGGTTTCACTTTGTTAGCCAGAAAGGTCTGGACGTCCTGACTTACGATCCGCCCGCCTTGGCCTCCCACGGTACTGGGATTACAGGTGTGAACTGCCGTGTCTGGCCTACTTTATCTTTAAATGAAAAACTGGAATCCTTTTCTGTCCAGGGTTACAGCAGGAGAAATGTAAAGGGCCAGCAAGGCTGCTCTCAGGAGAGGCCTTCCTCCCCCGTAGAGGGTGAGACATCCTCACAGGGGCTCAACTTAGAATATAACAGAAAAACTCTGAAGACAGCCACAGGCGTGGCTTCTGGAAATCAAAATCACGGATACTCCATGCCTCTTTGTGTCTTCCAGCCCCATAATGTCACCCAATTATAGCCCAAGACCCTTCCTGTACCAGGAGGCCCCCTACAGGCTCTCATCCCCCAAACAGGCCTGCAAGGTGTGTATTAAACTGATGGTGATCCTGTGACTGCTTGTCCATTTGGGCCTCTGAATGAAATGGGGCACTACTGATAGTTCCCCGGCAGTCCTGGGAACACTGGGGTGTACGGTTGCCCTGTTATGCTGGATTGATAGGGTCGGTCACTTGCCCCAGGCTGATGGCTGGTAAGCAGCAGGGCCGAGATGTTCACTGTGTTCTGGCTGTTCCCACTGTGCCGTGTTGTTCCCAGCCCTCTGTTCTTTCCACCCCACTTCCCATGACTTGCTTGCTTCTCCTTTGAGATGTGGTGCTGGTAAATCTGATTCTCCTGGCCTGTACTGCCTGCCTCTGTTACAGATGCCTTAGAGTTTGAGGAAGAGATGGAAAGATCTATACAATATAAAGCCAGAGAACTTTTTTTTTTTGAGACAGAGTCTCACTCTGTTGCCCAGGCTGGAGTGCAGTGGCGCAATCCTGGCTCACTGCAACCTCTGCCTCCTTGGGTGCAAGCAATTCTGTCTCAACCTCCCAAGTAGCTGAGGTTACAGGCACCCACCACCATGCCTGGCTAATTTTTTTTGTATTTTTAGTAGAGAGGGGGGTTTCACTATTTTGGCCAGGCTGGTCTTGAACTCCTGACCTCGTGATCCACCTGCCTTGGCCTCCCTAAGTACTGGGATTACGGGCGTGAGCCACCATGCCTGGCCTGAGAATTTTTAACTTTTTTTTTTTTTTTTTTTTGAGATGGAGTCTCGCTTTGTTGCCTGGGCTGGAGTGTTGTGTCGAGATTACGGCTCACTGTAACCTCCACCTCCCAGGTTCAAGCAATTCTTCTGCCTCAGCCTCCCTGGTAGCTGAGATTACAGGCGCCTGCCATCATGCCCAGCTAACTTTTTTTTGTATTTTTAGTAGAGAGGGGGTTTCACCATCTTGGCCAGGCTGGTCTTGAACTCCTGACCTCGTGATCCATCCGCCTCAGCCTCCCAAAGTGCTGGAATTACAGGTGTAAGCCACCGCCCCCAGCCTGAGAATTTTAACTTCTTCCAGCTCTAAAGTTGCCATTAGTTTGAACAACTGACGAATGAATGAGCTCTGTGGGTTGCCAGAAGTGTTTTGCTCTGGGCCTCTGTGGTCCCGATGGCAGGCGTTAGTATGCCTCTACTTCCCTGCCCTGACTGCACCCTCTTTCTCCCGGCAGTTTTCTCTGGGGATGAGACCAGGGAGAAGATTGATTTGGTCACCTACTTTGGAAAGAGACCCCCAGGCGTGCTGCACTGCACAACCAAGTTTTGTGACTACGGGAAGGCCCCTGGGGCAGAGGAGTACGCTCAACAAGATGTGAGTCTTCCCCAGGGTCAACATGGCGGAGGTGGGGGGTGGGGGCGGCAAGGGGCTGCAGCATCTTCTGGAGATGGATACTGGTGTCAGGCAGGGACCAAAAACCAGATGTCAGCTCAAGAAAAATGGCATCTCCTAGCTCCCCTGTCCCCAGGCATATTTGCATAGACCTCAGCCACGGGTTCTAAGGAGCCTGCCTCGGCAGTACCGCCAGCCTGTGCATTCGCCTGCCCCCAGGTGCCTTCTCCTTCTGCAGATTCATGGAGAATGCTGGTCCACAGTGGGCTCCTGCTCTGGTCTCTCTGAGCTTGTGTTACCTTCCAAAGGCTAGAAGTCCCTTGCCCCCAGGGAGCTGGTGCACTGAGGTCCCTGTCCTTGTCCCCAGGCCTGAGGCCTGGCCTTAGAGGGAGTGTCATAGGAGAGTGAAGCTTATTGGCTAATGGGTACTAGGCGTTTCCACACCACACAGCCGGTACCTTACACCCACAGCCACAGGCGATGGTGATCCTTGAATGCCAGGCATGTCTCAGATCTGCAGTCTCTAACCTCCTCCAAGTGTCCAACCCCAAGCCCACCCTCCCACTTCTCTGCTTAGGTTATCAGTCGTTTGTTCACTGGAGCGTACTCCCAAATGGAAGCTCCCCTAGGGCGAGTTTTTAAGTTTCGTTGATTCCAGTACCCTAGCATAGTGGAATGAATATGTAACACCTGCTGCTACCATCCCTTCATTTAGCATTTATTTATTAAGCACGCATTTCATGCCAGACACTGTTGGGACAAGCAGTTGTGAGCAAGAATAGAGCAGCTTTTATGCTGAGATGGGATGGGCTGTCTCAAAGAATCAGATAGAAGCAGACATATCATCAGATGTGAACCAAAGTGTGAGAGCAGGTTCTAATCAAGGGCAAGCCTGACCTCACCCTGCGCTCCAGGGCACTGCCTGGGTCCCAGGGGAAGCTGAATGGTGCCAACAGTGGCAGTAGCTGCGTGTGTACACACCCTTGTAGGCTCTTCACCTAGTCACTCCCATAACCACATTAAGTCTGAGGTAGGCTCTAGTTCTCCCTGTTTTACGGGTGACGAAGCCAAGGCACAAAGAGGTCAGTTTGCGGAGGCTGGAAGCAAGTGTGCAGGGAGCTGGGCTCCCTGGGGAAGTCCGGCTCTCCCTGTGCGGCCTTGTCTGAGTGCCTTGGCGTTTCTCACTTGAGCCTGAGCCGTGCCCGTGGAAGGGGCGTGGTGTTTGTGGATGCTGGGCCTATACCCGACCCCTGCTCAGCTGTGCTCACTTATGTTAGACTTCCCCTTCTCTCCTCCAGGAGGTACCCTCCTTGGGTCACCTATTCAAGAGGCCACCATATTTAGCTTGGGCCCCTCTTTCTCCCTCTCCCCAGGTGTTAAAGAAATCTTACTCCAAGGCCTTCACACTGACCATCTCTGCCCTCTTTGTGACACCCAAGACAACTGGGGCCCGGGTGGAGTTGAGCGAGCAGCAGCTGCAGTTGTGGCCGAATGATGTGGACAAGCTGTTGCCCACTGACAACCTGCCGCGGGGAAGCCGCGCTCACATCACCCTCGGCTGTGCGGCTGACGTGGAGGCCGTACAGACAGGCCTTGACCTCTTAGAGATTGTACGGGAGGAGAAGGGAGGCAGCCGAGGCGAGGAGGTGGGTGAGCTAAGCCGGGGAAAGCTCTACTCCTTGGGCAAGGGGCGCTGGATGTTGAACCTGGCCAAGAACATGGAGGTCAGGGCCATCTTCACAGGATACTACGGAAAAGGCAAACCCGTGCCCACACAAGGCAGCCGGAAGGGGGGTGCCTTGCAGTCCTGCACCATCATATGAGGGTTCTTACCACCATGTATGCCCCTTGCTCTTTAGAAGGGAAGGGGAGGAGAGGAAAACGTGTCCTGCTTGTTCCTTGTTTTGTGACTTTTTTACTCAGTTAACCTACCTATAACTTTTTAAAAACTTGTAAAATAACTGACTCTCCCTTCCTGTCCTGCCCTCTTTCCCTCTAATGCTGGCACTCCCAACACAAGGTGGGCAGGGAGGCACCATTCAGGAACCTGGACCAAACCTAACACGGCTGGGCCAAGCTAGGCATGGGGCCACAGCCAGGACCCCGAGCCCTACCTTCCAGGTTCCAGTTAGCTCAGCCCCAGCCCAGGTCTGCTGCTCTGCCCAGAGCCAGGCGAGTGGGGGGGACACCTAAGCCCCGCAAAACTCACTGACTGGAGGCAGGGGTCTGGGGGTAGTTTTCCATGGTCACAGAGAACAAGTGGTGGCTTTGAGAAGGGGAGGAGCTCTGGGCTTTGATTCCATCTCCTTCTCTTTATTCTTTCTTTTTGTTTTTAGAGACAGGGTCCTGCTGTGTCACCCAAGCTGGAGTGCAGTGGTGCAATCATGGCTGACTGCAGCCTCAAACTCCTGGGCTCAAGTGATCCTCCTGAGTGATCCCACCTTTTTTCTTTTTTTGACACTGAGTCTTGCTGTGTCACTCAGGCTGGAGTGGTAATGCAGTGGACGTGATCTCGGCTCACTAAAACCTCCGCCTCCCAGGTTTAAGCGATTCTCCTGCCTCAGCCTCCTGAGTAGCTGGGATTATAGGAACCTGCCACCACGCCCAGCTAATAATTTTTTGTATTTTTAGTGGAGATGGGGTTTCACTATCTTGGCCAGGCTGGTCTTGAACTCCTGACCCCATGATCCAGTAGTCTCAGCCTTCCAAGTGCTGGGATTACAGGTGTGAGCCACTGCACCCGGCTGAGTGATCCCATTTCTTAGTGTAGCCCCAGGAAGGCTGGGGCTATTTACCAGGGTAGAAAAAGGAGCTTAAAACTCCCACCTTTGGTCGTAAGTTCCTGCCCCCTCCCCACCGTAACTAGGTAACAGTTTGATAACTAGAGAAGAAAACAGAACAGTTAAGCAGCTGCCACATCCCCGCCGGCTGGGGCCTCACTCCAGGAAGGGGCCAGACTGACCCTCCTTTCCAGTAGCGTGGCTCTGCTGTGTGCATGGGGAGATGGAGACCAGAGGCAGCACCCTGGTGAGGAAGCTCCAGTCCTGCTGTCCGCCCAGCCCATCTTGCCTCCATGGTGCCTCTGGAGGCCTCTGCGCCTCCTCTAACGGGGGCTGGTGGGCACCAAGAGCCAATGGAGTAGAGCCCTGGCTGGTAAGGGCCAAGTCCCACCAGTTGCTTCTGGGAAGGGGTTTCTAATACTGGTCCATGTGCTGTGGTTCCTGGGGTGCTCTCCACTGTCCTCAGTTCAGTAACAGGGCCTTGCTAATCGGGTTGTCACTCAACAAAAGTGCTTTGGATTTAAGTTACTATCCTGGCTTTGCCCAACCTCAGCAACTTGTAAGACTGATGATAACGAAATAAATCATGTTAATCCTAGCTATGTGCAGTCTCTCTTACCCTTCTGTGCCCAGCTCAGTCTTCCCTGGGGCTAGGGCTGAGTGTATTAGGACTGGCTTTGTCCCACAGCTTGGGGCCATCGGTCCTGTCTCCCCTCTGCTGGCCGGGCACAGCTGTGGTGAGGTTGGGCAGCTGAACAGTGTTGGCTTTCATGAGGAGGCAGAAAGCAGAGGCTGGCCTCAGACTCATACAGAAGGTGGGGGTTGGCTGGGTATGAGGGACATGGAACACAAAAGCCTCTCATACCCCATTAACGAGGGAACCAGGCCCACAGGTGTCCCCAGTCCCCTGGATCAGAAAGGTCTCTCAGTAAGACCTGAAGCTCCTAGTATGGGTTTCTCCCCGTTCTCTAGGGAAGGCCACCTGAAGGTCAGTGTAACTTCAGGCACCAGGGAACACCTAACATTTGAGTCCCTTCCAAGGCTGCCAGAGGCCTAGTCAGCCACATAGGAAACACCCCAGGCCTCATTTCACCATGGCTAAGGCACCAGCCGGGGAAGACTAAAAAGAAAGAGGCAGGAGCTCAGAAGAAGAGATCCTAAGTTATCTTTCTAGGTCAAGGCCTGTCCCTGGCCATCTCTGAGCTTTAGCTAGAGCTTCAAGTGTCTGCCTAGAGCTCCCGAGAAGGCTACTCACCTCAAACACCACGCTTGACAGGACAGCATGGCGCATGCCGCTGCATCCGTGAGCGGAGTGTCTCCTGCATGCAGAGAGGGAGTGGAGAAGGCCAGGGGCTTTTGCTAAAAATAGCTGACTGGTCAGACCAGAGCTCTGGAGCCACGTGTCCCACTTCAAAAGGGTCTGGGGGTCAGGAGGCAGGGTTATTTCTGTCTACCGTCTCCCTCAAACCCACATTGCAACAGAAACTAACAGCCTTTGTAAGTTAAACTGCCCTGTCTAGGTCAGTACCCACCTGAGCTCCTGGGTGAGCTTTGGACGCACACGGCTTCTAGTGACTTCTGGGGCCCCCACTGTAAAGCGAGCATGCTTTCTCAACTCACTTCTCCATGGCTGATGTCAGGCTGGGCCCAAGAGCATAGCCAGAGCCTGCCCAGCACTCACACGCTGGGCAGGTCTGGGAGAGGCAGAGCAGCACCACCTGCCACCAGGCTCAGGGTCCACAGCCCTCACGCAGCAGCTTGCTGCACCCCAAGTCCAGGTCGGGCTCAGCTCAGGCTCTCAGACTCTGGAGTGACACAAAGCAGCTGCCACAGCAAAGGGCCAGAAAGGGCCAAAACATTTTATTCTCTTCTTTTTTTTCCTTTTTTAATAAAGTTAAACAGTAAAACAAAAATTCACAAGCTGCCTCCCTGTCCACCCCCCGCCTCCCTCCCCTGCCCGCAGTCTTCAGCATTGGTTCCCTTTGCTTCACCCACTCACAGAGACACAGGGCATCCAACTGAGAAAATGAAACTGCTCTAAGTACACGGAGACGCGATGAAGGGAGGAGGTGAACTGTTTCCACATTCAAGATTAAACTGAGCAAATCTGCCATTTTCTGGGTTCTGGGTGGTTGCCCTTCATTAGCCAAACTGAAAAAAGAAATTCCCTGGACCAGATGCTGAAAGGGAAAAGAAGGGCTGGTTAGTTGGCTGTGGATTTTCTAGGGAAGATCACTTTGCTCTGATTATGGAAAAGTCTTCAAGGGCTGCTTCAAACTCAGAAAGAGAAGCTTTACGGGTATCATACAGCCTAGGCTGTTTTTGGATGCAAAAGGGAGCCCGTGACCACATTATATGTGGGTAGCTTCTGAACACCTTTGCTCTTGCTGAGAAGCCTCCCTGGTCCTGCAGAGATGCAGTGGCTAAAGGTCCCAAGGTCCTGGGAACCTTCCTGTCTTCATCCTCAGCAATAGTTCAGTGGATAGATGCCCTGCTAGATGAGAATTCAGCCGCCTCCACTCACGGGCCCCTCTGAGCTGCCTAAGTGGCAGTGAGCGTGCTAGTTTGTGATCTGGGAACTCCCAAGAACAGCAGGCCTACCCACCTTCAAAGCTAAAGCCCCCAGGGCCGCCGAAGAATGCCTTGAAGATATTGTTTGCATCAAAATCTGTAGAGCAGGGCAAGTAACATGGAAGGGAAGAAAAGGCGAAAAGATTAGAAAGGTCTGAAGAGAACTGATGACACTGAGAACAGATCTCCAAAGCTGTCCCAGATAGTCTCACTCCCCTCCTTTCCCAACACTTCAGACTGCATGTGAGCAAACCTGCCCCGTCCTGCACAAAACATGCTATGTGCTCCCACTCCCAGGACATGTTCCCTTCCCCTTCCAAGTGCTGCCCCAAGGAAAAGCTTTCTCTGCTTCAGCTTGCTTGCTGGGCTGTTTTCTCAACAAATGGTAATGCCATTTGCACTTACACAAGACTCTCCCCATACTCTGGCTCCCTATAATGCTGGAGTGGCTACTAAAAAGGATAAAATGTATCACTTAAAATGTTACCAAAAATAAAGAACAAGATCTAGGATTTACTGTATTTGAGTCCATGTCTTTTACACTGTAGACTCTGCTAAAGAAAAAAAAAAAAAAGCTGTGGTTTATTAGCTGGGCATGGTGGCTCACACCTATAATCCTGGCGCTTTGGGAGTCTGAGGTGAGAGGATCGCTTGAACTCAGGAGTTCAAGGCTGCAGTAAGCTATGACCACATCACTGCACCCCAGCCTGGGCGACAGAGTGAGATCGTATCTCAGTAACAACAACAAAGCAGCAAAAACACCTACTAGGTGCTAGTCATGGTGCTGGGTACTTTGCATACGTTATACTACTTAATCCTAGTAACAATTTGTCAAGGTAAGTATCATTCCCAATTATACTCAACAAAACATATGTAGGTGGTTTAAGTAACTTGCCCAAGATCACAGGCAGAAAGCGCAGACCTGGAAAATCCAACTCCTGCCTGACTTGCTCTGTGCGCTTTCTGCGAGGCCACAGCACGTCCGGTGGCCCCATCCCTGAGTGACTTCCCAAGCTGCACAGAAGGACTGATCTCCACCAGGTGATCCCACAGCCACCTCGTGTCCAGAGTTTTTCTGCTAGATCTGTGTATCCTCCTGGGCTCCCCTGCTCAGTGAATGACCCCAAGAGTCAGCTATGCCTAAGTCACTCTCCCCAACACATCTAAGCAGCAACCAACCAACTCCTGCTGAATCTCCCACTATCTCCTGACTGTTCTCCAATCCTTTCCCACCTTTGGTGTCTGTCTTCCATCTCCATCCTCCTTACTCCCTCCAAACCCCCTCCTCACCTCTATCATAAATATATTTCCAGAGCCAAAATCTGGTCCACAGTGCCCCTACTTAAAACTCTTCACTACTTAAAACTGCTTACAGCTCTTCTTAACTGCTAGGCAGAGGAACATGTTTATTATGGTGAACCTAGGTCTACTGACTCAGCACTATCTATATAGTACCATCATTCTTATTTTAAATTCCAGCTGGGCGCAGTGGCTCACACCTGTCATCCCAGCACTTTGGGAGGCTAAAGCGGGTGGATCACTTGAGGTCAGGAGTTTGAGACCAGCCTGGCCAACATGGTGAAATCCCATCTCTACTAAAAAATACAAAAATTAGACAGGTGTGGTGGGGGGTGCCTGTAATCCCAGCTACTCCGGAGGCTGAGGCAGAATTGCCTGAACTCAGGAGGTGGAGGTTACAGTGAGCCAAGATCATGCCACTGCACCCAGACTGGGCAAATGAGCAACACTCAGTTTGAAAAAAAAATTCCAATAGATTTTCTTAGTAGAAGTTTAAGAGTTAGCATTAGAGATGGTGGTCTGAGAACTGTTCACAGCTCAGGGCCTCTTAATCTCTTGAGTCCACACTAAGCGACAATACTGACAACAGCTGTGCTTTATATCATGCTAAGTCTTTTTGGGAAATTAAAATCTGTGTTTATAGGAATATATGACAGACATAAATATCAGCATACAGTTTGCAGTGGGTAAAAAAGAACTTCCAGATAATAGGAAAATGCCCATATTCCTTACCACATACAGCCCTCAGGGCCTCTGAGCTCTGATCCAGCTACCTGCTGGCCTTCCACCACCACCTGCCTCTAGCACCCTATCCTTTATCTTCCTAGACAGAGCCCCCTGCAGATCCCCAAAGGGGCTATGCTTTGGTTTGCATTTTTTTTTTTTTTTTTGAGACGGAATCTTGCTCTGTTGCCCAGGCTGGAGTGCAGTGGTGCTCTCACTGCAACCTCCACCTCCTGGGTTCAAGTAGCTGGGATTGTAGACGTGTGCCACCACACCCAGCTAATTTTTCTATTTTTCTTTTTTTTTTTTTTTTTGAGACGAAGTCTCGCTCTGTCGTCCAGGCTAGAGTACAGTGGCGCGATCTCGGCTCACTGCAACCTCTAACTCCCAGGTTCAAGCGATTCTCCTGCCTCAGCCTCCCAAGTAGCTGGGATTACGGGCACCTGCCATCATGCCTAGCTAATTTTTGTATTTTAGGAGAGACGGGGTTTCACCATGTTGGCCAGGCTGGTCTCAAACTCCTGACCTCAGGTGATCCACCTGCCTCAGCCTTCCAAAGTGCTGGGGTTACAGGCGTGAGCCACGGGGCCATGCTTTTCTGAACTTCCAGGCCTTCCCTTGCTAGTGCTCGCCTCCTCAGAGCTCACTGCACACTGTGAACCTGCCACACTTGACTGCATTTATTTGACTCCGTGTCTGTTATTGTTTGTACCAGGGATCAGATTTGGCCCAAACAGACTCTCCCTCTGGAGCATCTTTGGAAAACATTCTAACATTCCACAGCTGTCAAATTCATCCCTGGCTGTCCCAGCCAACTTACCACCCATATTCATGCCCTCCTCATCCAGGTCCTGTCCACTGTCATAGCGAGTTTTTTTCTTGGGATCAGAGAGGATGGTAAAGGCTTCTCCAACCTCCTTGAACTTCTTCTCCTCCTCCTTCTGAACCTCAGCACTGGCTCCACTATGCCGATCTAAAGTTGGGAGTAAAAGAACAACTCAGAGGAAATCAGAGATTCAAGAAAACAAAGTCTAAGAGAAAAACCACTTTATGTCTGATTTTGGAATGTGGCATTTCCCCAAATTTGGAGGGTCCACAAGTCTGCAACACCTTATTCTCAGCTGAAGAACCTCTCCAAGGCGTCCCCTCTGGACTGAGTCTGGCAGTTGGCCTGCCCTGTGGGTTCTTCCCACTGAGCTCCTCCTCCCACCTACTCTACCTGGATGGTGCATCAAGGCCCGTTTCCGATAAGCTTTCTTGATCTCGTCCTCAGAGGCATTCTTGTCCACTCCCAGAATCTTGTAGTAATCTTTCCTCTTACTCTTCTTCAGTTCCAGCTGCGCATTTTTTAGGAGCTGTTTGTGTTCTAGAAGAAGACATCTGGCATCAATGGACAAATCTGACTCTGCTTTTCTCCTCACCAGGTCTCAGCCCAGCTACCTGGGAGTTAGAAGCCTTGTTAACCATGCCCAGCCTTTGTTCACTTCTTTCTGGCTGGTGATCAAATACGTTCTAGGTACATCCCTGATCCTTGAATCAAACTACCTTGTGTACAGATTTAGGGCCTACAACGAAAGTCCACACAATTCCCTGAAAAGCAAATGCTTTCAAACTTACCTTTTGTTTTCTCCGTCTGATATACTTTTTCATAGTCTCGTACTGCTTCTTCATACTGTTCTGTGTCCATGTAACTGAGAAGGAAAACAAGGCAATACAGCACTCAGACATAAACAGCAATGGTTCTCAGTATCACTCTAGGGCAAGAGGCATGGCTCAAGCAAGAGACACATTTCGGTAAGATGCTTCTGAAACAGGAGTCCTTAATCTAGCAGTGAGAGAAAATTAGCTATCAATTCCTCAATGAAATAAAAAGAGGCCACACGGCACTTGCACCCAAACATTAAAGTGATGTTCAGCTCTCGGCAGAAAGTAATCAAGAGAAAAAAGTTCCTTCGGACACAGAGTTACCTAAGAGGTACCGGACTGCCTTAGAAAAGGCAATGTGGGCTGGGTGCAGGGGCTCACACCTGTAATCCCAGCATTTTGGGAGGCTGAGATGGATGGGATCACCTAGGCTCAGGAGTTCAAGACCAGCCTCACCGACATGGAGAAACCCCGTTTCTACTAAAAATACAAAATTAGCCAGGTGTGGCGGCACATGCCTGTAATCCCAGCTACTCAGGAGGCTGAGGCAGGAGAATCGCTTGAACCCAGGAGGTGGAAGTTGTGGTAAGTCAACTGGTAAGCCTTTACCCCTGCACTCCAGCTGGGGCAACAAGAGCAAAAACTCTGTCTCAAAAAAAAGGGGCAATGTGTAGGGACTTACTTGATTAGTTGGGGGTGAAACACACAAGAGAAAAATTATCAAGTGAATAAATGGATATGAAAGAGCTTTGAAACCTACAGTGCCATAAACATGCAGGGCTAGCTACAATCCAGAGTAGAAGTGGGATTAGTGAGCCACTAAAAGGATCAAGTTCAATGTGGCAGCTGCTGGCAAATCCTTACCACCAAGACCAATCAATGAGAGATGCAGGTAAATGAGGCCAAAAAGGAAAACTCTAAACACAGGTTTGCTTCTATTTTGGTAGCACAAAGGAAAGGAGGGGCCCCTGGCCCAAGATGGGAGGAATCGAGCTTGACAGGCTGATTGCCAGATCTTTTAAGTGTCTCTTCCACAGAAGCAAGTGGCACCAAGGCTGGCCTACCAATTAAAGACCGTGATAGGAGTTCCAGAGACAGCCACTGTCAGCTGGGGAATGGGAAGTGCTAGACAACAGAGATTCAGTTTTGTTTTGTTTTGTTTTGTTTTAAAAAGGCCGAAATTGACAAAAACCAGAAGAGATTCAATTTCTTACACTGCTACCCCACAAGCCCATTTTCACAAAATGAAATGAAAACAGAGGCCAGGGCAGGAGAGTGGTACCACAGCACTCTCCTGCCCTGGTCTCCAAGCTGGTGGGCATCTGTGATGTTTGTGAAATCACAAACATCAAACGCACAAAAAATATGGCTGGCAGAAGAGAAGCCCAACATCTTTGGCATCTTTGATTTTCTGGCAACATTTTGATATATGACTTTAAAAAAAAAAACCAATGCCCTGCGAACACAGGACATAAAAGTTATAGTAGGAATCCAGAATCAATTTACAGAACAAAATGTAACATAATTTGAAGTAAGAGAAAACGGATACATGGATACTGCACCCTAGCCTGGGTGATAGAGCTGAATCCTGAATTTAAAAAAAAGAAAAAAAGGAAAATTAATAGCTGATAGCCCTGGGTGTACAATGATGTGGCAAATGATTAACCCTGATGAACTTTCTTTAGGTCCATATGTAATGTGTTAAACAAATTATACTAATCTGCATTTTTTAAAATTCAGGGATATCCTCATATTTTGTTTTAAAGCTCAAGTAGGAAAGTAAATAAGGCTTTAGGGAGAAAGGGTGAACTCTAGCTCATGATGGCATGTGTAGCAAAGATATGGGGGGGTGGCATCTCCCCAACTTTAGGGTGTGTACACTGAGGCAGACTGGGCCTGAGCTAATCTTCAGTACTTCTGGTCAATTCCAGCTGCTTCAGGAGATTGCTGCCAAATACTCAGCCAGCTGAACAAGGCATGCTGTCTCCCCTGTAGTGATCTCAGAGGCAGAGCCACTCCAAGAAGGGCAGTTCTGTTTCTTTCTACCACAAAGATAAGAAGTTGTCTGATCAAAGCAATTCCTTATTTTTGTTTCTTCTACATAAACAAAGAAGAAAATAATCCTCCATTCAATTATCCTCCGAGCAAATCAAGAATTTTCTATGATGTTAGCTGGGGGTTGCTTTAAAAAAAAAAAAAAAAAAAAAAAAGGGCCTGATGTGGTGGCTCATGCCTGCCTGTAATTCCAGCACTTTGAGAGGCCAAGACAGGCAAATCACTTGCAGTCAGGAGTCTGAGACCAGCCTGGCCAACAAGATGAAACCCCGTTTCTACTAAAAACACAAAAATTAGTTGGGCGTGGTGGCATGTGCCTGTATTCCCAGCTACTTGGGAAGCTGAAGCAGGAAAATCGCTTGAACCCAGGAGGTGGAGGTTGCAGTGAGCCAAGATGGCACCACTGCACTCCAGCCTGGGCAACATAGCAAGACTCTATCCCAAAAAACAAAACAATTTTTCTGTTCTCTTCCCATCCCCTAGCATTCCATATACAGAGCATTCCATTAAGTTGATACAGTATCAAGTATCTAGCCACCCCCTTCCCACTGGACATGTAGGTGATTCTCCACCCTCCCCGCCCCCCTTTTTTTTTTTTGATGTTACAGATAAAACTGCAGCGAACACCTTCATGTATATAGCATTTTGCATCTGTTAAAGTCAGTCTTTGGCTGAGTCACAGGGTGGTCTTTTGTCTTCCAAAGCTTCTGCTTCTGTGTGCCAGTGGCTTGCAAAGATTGAATGACTGACAGGCTGGGCGTGGACTGACAGTTGGTCTCACAGAAGCTATAATATAATTCCATATATGTTTCTGTTGGACAGACTCAGTCATCGACTTAGAAATTCACTTTTAAAAAAAGCATCACACACAGCAGCAGTTTTCCTATTTTAAATGAGATAATTTTGAGAAAACTAAGTGGGAGGTAGTCCATGAGATATTCTGTACCACTGATGAGACAAGGAAGCTTAAACTACTGGCTCATGAGGCATCAGTGACAGCACCTGTTCTCTGGATATGACATTTGATGATAAGGAGTGGAGCAGGTGCTGGAGGATTAGTATACAACAAATACGTCTTCTTTAAGAACTTTAAAGACGGGAAGTTCTTCTCTGCCTAGAGAATAATCTGAAATCAGAAGAGACGGATTTCTGAGAGAGGTTTCTCCTAGCTCTGTTCCTATCTGGAGAAAATCACCTGTCGGGTCTAAGAGTAAGAGGAGGCAACTATGCCGGGGAACACCCTGACTCTGGGGCAAATCTAAGCATGAGAAGTAGGCACATCCTGGCTCATAATCACCTTGTCAGACATAGAGAGTGCCCTCTACTGAAAACACTCAAGCAGACAGTAGCCATCCAGGGTATTTCAAAGGAAGTTCCTTTATCCTGGGAAGCTGAGCCAGATTACATCTCTTCCAACTCTAAGATTGTCTTCCCTCACCCAGAAGAAATAGGATGAAGTACAACTCTCAACTATCTCTAAGAGATATTTTCTCTTCCAAGCACCATACATTCATTCAACAAAACATTTATTCAGTGAGCACCTATGTGTCAAGCACTGTGCCAAGTTAGAGCATAAGTGTACAACACAAAATAAAATCTCCAAAGGAAATGGATTTAAACTTTAACAAAAGGAATTTGGGTCAGGCATCAAAGGAAACTTACTGACCGTGAGGGGCGTTAGACACAGGCATGGGAGACTGAGGGAGCTTGTGCAATCTCCTCCGCTGGAGGTCTATAAAGATAGTCTAGGGCTGGAACAATCCCACCTAGAGGCAGGGGGAAGGACCAAATGACCTCACAACATCTCTGGGTCTGCTTCGTCATCCGCAAGGCAATTCCCCTGAGGTCAGCGGCAACTCCCTCTTCCCCCCACCCACCAGAGACACTTACCACTGAGCTCTTCTCAAGTAGGCTTTTATGTAAGTGTCATCAAGCTTCACTGCATTTGTGCAGTCTTCTATTGCATCATCTAGTTTCCTAAGCTTCAGGAGAGAGAGAGCAATCATACTTCTTAGTGACTGAGGAAGCCCAGAAGCTGTGAACATGGCTTCAAAACTCTAAGAGGATCAGTCATGCTGGCCCCCTAAATGTCATATTAAGTTCTAGTTCTTTGTCACTAGGACTATGGACCCCAACTTCAAAATTGGTTTCTCTTGTATATGATGCAAGCCAGGCACATTTCTCTTCAAGGATAAACTAACTCTACCATTCCATATTAAGTGCCCAATAAAAACATGGAAATAGGCTGGTTCCTGCCCACCTTTTCTCCAGAGGCCAACTAGAGGGATCAGAAATCACTCTGATTTTTAACTAATACAACTCTGCAAGGGCAAGGAGTCTACTTTTTCTTATGTTGTGTAGGGCCACAAAAGCACTCAGGCCATTGTCAGTCATGCATGGAGACCATCAGTTACACTGGAGAAAAACAAGCTTGGCTCTACTCTTCCTCCAATCATTCCTAAAAAATAAATGATCACTTGTGTAAGAAAAAAAAAAAAAAAAAGCAACAGTAGCTGCTTAAAATTATCCCATAGCCCCTAGCCATTCTCTTACTGGAGGACAGGGACCTTAAAGAACAGGTGAGAATATCCTTGCAAATTGTCCAACTGCCCCCAAATTCCACAGAGATGATAAAAGCTTACCTCTTGGAAGGGTGTTCCTAACAAGCTATTAACCATAATAACTTATCCCCTTTCATCTTGCTTACCCTCATTGGGCAGATTTCCCAAGACCCTTTGATGTCCCTTAAAAATATCTCTTTATAGGCCCCAAGATCCGGATCGAGCGCTTACCTTGGAATTAACCGTACCCCGATTACAGTAGAGTTTAGCATTTGTTTTTATATTGTTGGGATCTATCCCCAGGGCTTCTGTGTACAGTTCATATGCTAGTTTGTAATTTCCTTCCTTAAATGCTTTATTTCCATCTTCTTTCTTTGCTTTAAGTGCTTTGGCATTCTACAGAAAAAAAGCAAGGGGAGGATCAGTGCATATCCACAAAGCCTCAGACCACTGCAGAGAGGCCAGAGTCTATTTTAAGTTCGCTGCTTCCAGTAGTTTAGCATCACAGGGCCGGGCCAACCCCCAGCCTGGGCTATCTGTTGCTCATTTGTGCTTCCTACAGAGTGGACAGGAGAAACTAAGAGTTACAAAAAATACCAATGACACCTATGTTACTGGGTCTGCCTCCACTTCCCAGGGCAAGTATTACTATCTATCTTCACTGAGAGGAAAAAAGGAAAAAAAAAAAACTCAGATATTAAGGGCATCCGACCCTATATGATCACATTTACCTTTAGGTAAGTAAAAGTAGTCCGGAAACCATTTCTAATGAAGACCAAGCATTCTTGCAAAGAAGGAGGAAAAGCTATCACATTCCCTGTGATTCTAAAATCATCTTAAAGGTCTCAAAGGGAAGCTTTCTTTCCCAGTCAGGTCTGGTGACTAGAACTTACTCTGCAGGCAATGCAGGCCTTCTCGTGGTCAGGGGCCATCCTGAGAGCCTGTACAAAAAACTGAACTGCCTTCTCGATACAATCTTCGTAATAAAGGCAAAGACCTCGTACATACAGAGCATCTGCATTGGTGGAATCCATTCGTAGAATGTCACTGCAATAGTGAGAAAAGGGCACGATGAGCCGCGCTTCACAATGTCTCCACCGTTACTACCTACTGCAGCCAGGTTTTCTTTCCTCGACCATGTGTCTAGTGTTCAAAGTACCCAAAGGTAGACAGATTCCCAAGAACTGTTCCCAAACCTTCCCCAAATAAAACGACTATAATTATCTTTAATACACATCTGTGCCTTACAATCCTTTTTAGACTGGACAGGGTTTGGCAAACTACAGCCCAGAGGGCCAAACCCTTTCTGCCACTGGTTTTTGTAAATAAAACTCTTTTGAAACAGCCATGCCGATTGGTTCATCTGTTATCTAGGGCAGGCAGCCTTTGCACTGCAATGGCAGAGCTAGGTTAGTTGCAAAAGAGACCCTGTGTCCTGCAAAGGCTAAAATCTGGCCCTTTGCAGAAAGTTTGCCAACCAGTGGAGTAGAAGGAAAAGGAACCACCTTAAACAAACAAACAAAACCACCAAAAAATCACATAACACAATCTGTTATGTGAGTTTCATATATAGCTGTTCTTTCACATATAGCTCAAGTACCTGTTATACTACTATACTCCTGTGTATACCCTGTGGGTTTTCAAAGCTGGCCTAATCTTTGACTTTAAGTCCCAAGGCCTGATGAGCCCTAGCTGGCCTACTCTGGGGACCATATCCTATGGTGAAGCTGCCTGACAGCATCAGTCCAATGGTATCTGGCATTTTATTTATTTATTTACTTTTCCTGAGATAGAGTTTTGCTCTTGTTGCCCAGGCTGGAGTGCAATGGCATGACCTTGGCTCACTGGAACCTCCACCTCCCAGGTTCAAGCAATTCTCCTGCCTCAGCCTCTCAAGTAGCTGGCATTACAGGCATGCGCCACCACGCCTGGCTAATTTTTTGTGTGTTTTAGTAGACACAGAGTTTCACCATATTGGCCAGGCTGGTCTAGAACTCCTGATTTTGTGATCTGCCTGCCTCAGACTCCCAAAGTGCTGGGATTACAGGCGAGAGCCCGTCCTCCCATTGCTTTTTAATAAAATTAGGTTTTGTTGTCTGCCAGTCACTGATGCATTCAGTAATGGGTCTGTCAGGTGAGGTATTCCTTGCTTTTATTCCGACTTTGCATCCTAGGATTAACAAATAACATAAGACAATTGTGAGTACGATTAGCAACATTCTTTTTCCAGTCAAAGAGTGACTCCCAGGAATGGGGGTCTAAGCAGGAGAGATGATCTTGCACAACTTTCCATGTGGCTGTTTGTTGGGTGTGTAGATCTATAGTGTGAAGGGATTCTAGAATTTTAGTTTTAAGTTGCTTTAGATCTGCTGTTAGACTGTCTTGAAAGGTTCTCCAGAGGTGTTGTTTCACCTCATTTCAACCATGTACTGATTGATTCCTTGGTAGAGAATTGATGCAGATATGTTTATGTTACCAGTCGCAGCTTAATTGCTGTCAAAATGCCGGTGCATCCTGTTGCTCCTCACATATTCCACTGCAGCCTTGAATGCTTGCAAACATGCAAGAATTTTTCATCTATACCTTGCTGTAAGAGAAGTTCATTTGATACATTCTTCGCCAGATTATCTACAAAGGCAGCTGTTTGTACTGACTCAGTAATAGATGCCACTGCAATGCTGGCAGGAGCTAGGATGACTATGGCTGAGACTATAACATTTATAAGTGTAACTATGAATCTTTTATGTCTGACTTGTAGTGTTACTAGGCATCTCAGTTTACTGTACACCATTCATGAGGAACTTCACTGGGGGTATGTTAATTTCTTTTTTTTAACAAACCAGTATTTGTTAGAAGCTGTGGTGGGGGTGTTAGTTTAAGTAATCAGGGCAGAAAAATGTAGGTTAGAAGATCGGCTTGATAGAATGTAGCAAGTACAGGTTGCAGGCAGAGTGAAATAATAAAAAGTCAACATATTATTTAGAGTGAGTGATGTCTGCGTCTGGGGTAGGATTTGTCTGCCTCCTGTCTTGTCCTCTTCAGCATTTCCTATGTGATGTTCAGGGCTTGCGTGGTCTGAGGAAGCTGCATCAACCTTCAGGGATTCTCTCAGGCTAGCTTGAGTTTTTTCTTCTTTCCATCCTTTGATAAGGACGTAATCTCCAGGCTGGTGCTGGTGTACTGGAAATTCTAGTGGTTGTGCCTGTGCTAAGAGATCTTTTATAATCTTTGTAAAAGAACAGGCTAGTACTTTAAGAAAAACCTGTTGTGCTTTGAGTTAACGTCTAGTTTACAGAAAAACTAGATGATACTTCTTTAACTTTTAACCAATATGTTTACGCACAGAATTTCTTTTACCGTTAATGTTTTAAAACTGGCTTAGACCTTCAAAACAAAATTTAGACAACTTACTTGTATAATTTCTTTTCTATAACATTTTCACGGCTTTCACTGATAAACTTAGACATGCTTTAATCCTTTTCGTTTTATAACCTTCCTCACTAAAGGTACATTCTTATATCTATAACTTTTAAAATATTTCTTTTTCTGCTTTTTACTTTATCTCCTTTGTCTTGCTTTTGTGCCTCCCTTTCTCTTTTGCCTCCTTGTCTCTCTTTTTTTCTCCTGCCTCTCTTTTTCCAGTCATTTTTTACACTATTTCTTTCTTTAATCTTTCTGTTTCTGTCTGTCTTGGTCAAGCAGTGATATCATCACTTGTAAGTCTGCTTGTTTATTGCCATAAGCTGATATGCCAAGCAGTGAGCTGTAGGCTTGAGATCAGACTTAATTAAAGCTGTTTCAAGATTTTGTGGTAGATAAACTGAGTAAGCCAAGTCACTTACTATATTTATGGGCTGAGTGGAAAAATGTTTTAATGCCAGAATCAGGGCTCCAATCTCAGCTCTCTGACTGCTAGTAAACTTTGAATTGTTCTTTCCTTAAAGGGATCTTGATGATATCCCGATCATAACTTAGTAATTGACTACATAATTCACTAAGATGGCAAGTTGAAATTGGTAACATGAGGTTTAAAGAGGAAATCTGAAAGCCTCTCTGGAAACAGAGGCTGAAATAATGTACTTTAACCATGTGCTTAAAGCCTCAGGCAGAATAGCTTAATCTTGCAATTAAGTTTTCAGGCTGACCAAGCTTACGGACCTTAAACTGACAAACGGTTCTGAAAAAAGTGACTTACTAGCACAGCAAAGACTATCTCTAATCAGTCTTTCATGCATTTGTTTTCACTAAACTTACATATAAATTTCATTCACTTTCTGAGAATGGGTACAACATTTTTACTTCTTAATTCAACAAATATTATTTAATTTGGTTTAAAGTTCTTTAAAAGGTAATGTTTGGTTTTACATGCTTAGCTTTTAATTGCTTTTTAATTTGTGGGCCATCTGTAACAATCTCTCTCCTTTCAGAGATTACTGTTTTACTTAGATTAGGAGAGAGTTATGTTGGAGATAACAACAGTAGGTATTATTAGAATTATTATTATTATTTTTTTTTGAGATGGAGTTTTGCTCTTGTTGCCCAGGCTTGAGTGCAGTGGCACAATCTCAGCTCCCTGCAACCACCACCTCCTGGGTTCAAGCGATTCTCCTACCTCAGCCTCCCGAGTAGCTGGGATCACAGGCATGTGCCACCATGCCTGGCTAATTTTGTATTTTTAGTACAGATGGGGTTTCTCCATGTTGGCCAGGCTGGTCTAGAATTCCTAAGCTCAGATGATCCATCTGTCTTGGCCTCTCAAAGTTCTGGGATTACAGGTGCTTGCCACTGTGCCCAACCAGAATTTTAATTTTAACTTAAATTTTAGCAGAGAATTACAATTTGGGATGTTGCTTGTATACAAGGAACACACGAAATTTCACTGTGAGACATCTGTGGAGCCAGAGCACAGTGGCATGGCTCTTGGGATGGCAGCCGTGCAGGCCCTGCCCAGGTGCTGCTCTCTATTTTTGCAGAGAGAGAGAGAGAGAGAGAGAAAATAACAAGAATACCAAGGGCTGACAAGAAAGAAAAAAAAACCCTGAATTTCTCATATATTCCTGATGGAAATGAAAATGGTCTCTCTGAAAAACATTTTAACTGTTTTTTTGAAATTTTACATTTACCATATGACCCATCACTCACTCTCCTGGGTATTTATCTCAGGGAAATGAAAACTTATGTTCCTACCAAAAAAGCACAAGTGTTCATAGTATTCTACTTGTCATAGCAAAAAACTGGAAACAACTCAAATATCTATCAACAGGGGAAATGGTAGACAAACTGTGGCACATATGTACAACAGAAACTTTTGAGCAATAAAAAAAGCAAGGATCTCGGCTAGGCGTGGTGGCTCACACCTGTAATCCCAGTGCTTTGGGAGGCCGAAGTGGGCGTATCACCTGAGTTCAGGAGTTCAAGACCAGCCTGGCTAACATGGTGAAACCCCATCTCTACTGAAAATACAAAAAATTAGCCAGGCATGGTGGTGCATGCCTGTAATCTCAGCTACTCAGGAGGCTGAGGCAGGAGAGTTGCTTGAACCCAGGAGACAGAGGTTGCAGTGAGCCAAGATCGCACCACTGCACTCCAGCATAGAAAACAGCAAAACTTCGTCTCAAAAAAAAAAAAAAAAAAAGAAGCAAGGATCTATTTAAGTACACCATGACTTGGTGAGATCTCAAAGGCACTGTGTCAGATACAAGAAGTTGGTCTCAACAATTACATAGGTAAGAATCCATTTATGTGACACTCAGGAAAGGCAAAACTATAGGAAAGAGTGGGTACCAGGGGTTGGGGTGGGGAAGGATGTGGCCATAAAGGATGTTACGTGGCTGTTGTTTGGGGTGAAGAGTGACATAACTTGTATCTTGATTGTGACAGTGATTATATAAATCTATATCTGTGCTGAAATTCATTAAGTTGCACACAGAAAAGAGTCAACTTACTGTGTGTTTTTAAATAAAATAATTAAAATCGGGGTGTAGAAACTAACCTTTGCACTCACTTATTTATTAAGAAATAATTTTGAACACATATAAATAGTAAATGTTGTTGTAGCTGCAAAGAATATAGCAGTGAGCAAAATAAGAGGCTTATATTATGTTCAAGGGAGACAGAAAATAAACATCAAGTAAATATATGATGTGGTAGCAACCAGTGATGTATCCCATGGAAAAATAACAAAGGAGGTTGGGAGATAGAGAATTACATGGACAGGTATCAGCACGTCATGACCTGAGGGTCAACAGCCAGAAGCTAAGAATAATTTTATCAATGGTCAAAATGATCAAAAGAGGAGTAGCATTTCATGACACACTTAAAATATATGAATTCTATAAAATTGGCATTTCAGAATTCGTAAATAAGGTTTTCCTGAAACACAGCCACACTCATTCATTCATTCATGTATTGTCTTCATGCTTCTGTACTACAATGGCAAAAGTGATAGTTGCAGAAGAGACTTATGTTTTGCAAAGCCCGACCCTTTATGTAAAAAGTTTGCCAACTCCTGCTGTAGACAATGCTAAGTTAGAGTGATCAGGGAGGGCCTCTGTGATGAAGTGTCTTCTGAGCAGAGGCCTGACAGAGGTGAGGGGTGGACACACAGCTTATTGGAAGAATCCAGTAGAGTTCTGGCCCAAGTTGGGGTTGCCTGCATGGGGCATTCAAAAAATAACCAAGAGGCCATGTGTTGGGTCTGAGTGAGGGAATGCAAAGTGGTGGGTGATGGGTCAGAGAAGACCAAGAGCCTGTTTATATAGCTCAGTAGGCCATGGTGTACAATCTTGACTTTCTCTGAGCCACAAGGAAGCCATTGGAGGGGTTTGAGCATAGACAGGATCTATAGTGCCTGGCAAATGGGAGGAGGTTTATAAATGTGAGCTACTGTTACTGCCAATAATACCATGTTATAATACAGTTGACTCTTGAACAATATGTGGGTTAGGGGTGGTGACACCCCTGTGCGGTTGAAAATCTGCATATGATTTTTGATTTCCTAAAAACAACTACTGGCTCAGCCTGGTGGTTCACACTTGTAGTCTTGGCACTTTGGGAGGTTCGCTTGAACCCAGGAATTCAAGGCTGCAGTAAGCCATGATTGCACCACTGTTACTCCATGCTGGGTGACAAAGTAAGACCCTGTCTCAAACAAAAATAAAAACAAAAACAAAAAAAGTAACTACGAATAGCCTAATGTTGATGGGAAACCTTGTTGATAACAAACATTTGATTAAAACATATCTTGTATGCTCTATGTATTATACATTTTACTACAATAAAGTAAAATCAAGAAAAGAAAATGTTATTAAGAATCATGAGAAAGAGAGAATATATTTACTATGCATTCAGTGGAAGTGGATCATCATAAGTCTTCATCCTCATGATCTTCACATTGAATAGGATGATGAGGAAGAGGAAGGATTGGTCTTGCTGTCTCAGAAAATGCATGTAGAAATGGACCTGCACAGAGTCAAGCCTGTGTCTTTATGGGAGTTAAATGAAATTACTTCTGACTTTGTAGTGTACAGGTATTCTTCATGATACAAACTTATACTATAAAAATATTTGTTATGAAGTCATGACCGTGATAAACTAAACGAGATTATCTGAGTTGAAAGCTATCATAGTGTACACGTAGAAGACAGTGGAAGTTTTTAAGTTGGCAGGAGTCCAGGCAAGAGTGTGCAGACTGCAACTAGCCCATGTCAGCGGCTCTCTGGGCTTGTTTGTACATACACTTCAGTATCTCTCATCTTCTCTACCATTTCCGTGAGGGTTTGGCCCAGCAAGGATCCCAGAGGTCATATCTGCTGGCAACCAGTGGTGTTAATTACTCAACTCCAATTTAAATAGTCTCTTGCACAATTTAAACACAGATAGATAGAAAACATACTTGTATATTTATATTACATTACAGAACATGGCTTTTTCCATTGCAGAAGGAATATAGTTTGATTCAGATATTATGCAATGTATTTCTTACTTCAGATACCCACACTCACCAGTGAGTAAATGTTAACAATTAAGTAACTATTTTCAATCCACTATTTCATGTAGAAACCCTGGATAGACTACTAGACAGACAGCTTTTTTTTTTTTTTTTTTTTTTTTTTTAGCCAGGGTGGTGAAACAATTTTATTTCAGAGTTGTGTTTAAAACCACAGAGACACCAATTTTCTTCATATAAAAACATTAGTACAGCCGCCCATACTTTCTAGAAAATGATTATACAGACCCTTTCAAAGAAAAATATATTCCATTATATGATTTCAGTGAGGTTGCTTGGAAAAAACTCACATCTGGACTGATTCCTAAAACATAGCATTCCACCACTCTGCCACTTTTGGTTCAAAGTGTAGATTATTGTCATCAGTATGTGGTACCTGTATTCTTACATATTTGATAGTACATACATAGACCAGCTTATTACTTAATGTTCCATTGGTTCATCAGCCTTTTCTGCAGGTTTATCAGCAGGTTGAGCAGGCTGTGCCTGTCTCTGTGACTTTCCTTCAAGACCTTCCAGGAATGGAGACACATCATCTTCATAGATTGTAAACTCCAAGCCTTTACCAACAATTCCAATGGAAACATTCTCTGTAGTTAGGTCCTGTTCTGCTGGAATTGTCTCTCTTAAGGCACGCAGACCATGTCTAACTAGTTCATTTAAGTTGCACTCCATAAATTTAGACATAATTTCCTTCCTTTTACCTCACCCCTCCTTTTACTTCACCCCTCATTTGCTTGTTTTCACTCCTCAGAAACAAAAATAAAAACAAAAACAAACCATAACTACAAATAGTCTAATGTAGATGGAAGCCTTGTTCATAACATAAACAGTTGATTAAAACTTATCTTGTATATTCTATATATTATACACCGTCTTCTTACAATAAAGTAAAATCAAGAAAAGAAAATGTTACTAAGAATCATCAGAAAGAGAAAATATATTTACTATGCATTCAGTGGAAGTTTCTGCCTTCAGTGCCTTTGAAGTTTGCTATCATACTCTTACAAAGGAAAAGGAGACACATGTATCTCCAAGTAAGTACGAGCTGATTGGGAATGGGCTCCAGTGGACATAGCTCTGCAGTCAAAATACTTAGCAGATGGACAGGTTTGGAAAATGTGAGGGCCCGTATCATCATAACCAGCAATAAGCAGCCCAACACCATAGGGTCTCCAGCCATATCGCTGTGTTGGTATCTGGGTCTTGCTTCCAATTAGAGATACAATACGAGACACAGGAAGTGGCCTATCGAATACAAACCTGGAATCCAAACAGTCCTGACACATAAAATTACATAACAGTCTAGCATCAGCAGTAAGCTCTGCAATTGACATACCAATATGGTTGTCAACATGGAGAATTTTTTTCTGATGAGCTTGCAAGCTCTGATTGTACCCTTTTCAATGCAGTCAACACTGCATGAGTTTTTTAATTTCAGGACAACCGTGGCTGAACCTTGTTTAACAGCTTCCATTGCATATTCAGTGTGATGAATCATGCCCTGAGGGCTCCACACAGTGACATCATTTTTGTACTGATTTCAAAACATGGTGGCAGCACGGGCCTGGTTGTAGCCTCCAGCAAAACTGAGAATCAGGGAGCTAGACAGCTTTTTAAGAATATTTTTGTAACGTTTGAGGAAATTACCTGGTCGTATTAATTGGTCCAGAAACATTATTGTCTTTTGTCAATTAAGATAATAGAATGTAAGTTTCTACATTCTGAAAATTTTCTGTCCAACATACTTCCTAAGAGGGATTCACTCGGCATGATAAGGGGTATGGGTGGGGTTCCTGGATCTTACACATTATCATTTCATTGTGCTTAAAGAGGAAACTGTAGCCCAGAGAGGTTAAATGCATTTTAAAATTCCACAACTAGTAATGGGTCCCTAAAGTCATGAGACAGAATTATGGGAGCATTCTAGGAGACTTCAAAGGTACAAAAGGCAGAAACTGCTAACAGCATTAGTCTCTGAGGAGTGCAAATGAGCAAATGAGGGGTGAGGTAAAAGGAGGGGAAAGAGATTTTTATTTTTAATTTTTAAAACCATGTGCTGGAAGTTTTATTCTTTGCATGCATATCTTTGATAATTTAGGGAGAATTCAGGTTGGACAAACACCCAGGAGAGTGACCAATGGCAGGACAAGACAGAGAGGTAAGCATGAGTCCTATGGGGACGCACAGAGGGAGTCCTTAATTCTCTATCAGTGAGTGAAGTTGGAAGCAGTGTAGGAAGGTGGGGAGGAGAGACCCTGACGGGAGGTAAGAGTTACTGGGAAGAGGGCTTCAAGCAGTGAGTCATGCTGTGGAAGTGTGTTTGGGGTGTTGCAGGTAGTGACTGTTGGGCTGGATGAGGGAGGGCCTGTGAAAGTTTAGGTGGGGAAGGTGCTGGAGGGGAAGGCAGGCCCAGGTACTGAAGGGCCTTGTGGGATGAGCTGGGGAGCCTGGGTCTCATCCTAGATGTGGTGGGGAGTCGTTCAATAATTTTAGGCAGTGAAAACTCATAATCAGATTTGCATTCTTCTAAAACCTAAGATTCTTCTCAACAAGTCTTGTGGCAGTGGGTTATCCTAATATCCTACTCTAATGGATAAAAGAAGCACTGTGATCCTGGCGTATCTTCCCAGACATCTGGGAGCAAGGCAGCGTTTTCCTGCACACTAGTATTATCTTGCTATTTTTTACTTTTTACTTGCTATTATTTACTTTTCAAAACTATTGGTTTGTTGGTGTCAGAGACAATGATCCATGGGTATCTTGAATTTTTGCCGGCCTGGCAGTGAGGCATTGACTGTCCTTTTGTTCCACACTCTTTTCAATGATGTTTGTGTCGTGAACTGCCTTGGAAGATAGAGGTAAAGTTACCCTTTAGAGCAAAGAATAGATGTTTGCTGTCCTGTGTAAAAATGATACTCTTTTCCTCCAGGTCAGTTCAGCTCTGATAAAACCCTAATAATTTAGGCTCTGGTAAAATGGTTTCTCTTAAGGCAGAGCTTGTTAAGAACAGAATAGTCTGGTGTGTTCCACAATGGTTACTTTCCCCCTTCCCACTTCATGCCAGATCATGAAAGAGATTTTTCTCCAATATTCATTGTGAGAACCTGATAGGGCTCCTGCGGGTAAAACTCTTAGAAAAGAGCAGAGGCTTCCCTTAGACTGGGCCCCTGGAGTTTTTAATTCTCAAATTGGTCCACACTGGGCCTCCGGAAATTCATTAATTATACTTCATGTTTTCCTATCCTGGTACTGGTTCTCACAGAGGTTTTTGGTTATGTGTTTCTGTTGCAGTAGTTTTGATTCTCTGTACTCATTTGCCTGTCTCAGCAAATCTTAGGGCAGTGGTTTGCCCTGTGATCCCACTCTTTTAATGGATATAAGAAGAATTGTTAATGTTTTTCTTTTTTCTTTGTTCAGTATTTACTTTCTGTTAAGATGTAGTGATGAGTTCCAAGCCTCTTACATGCTTGACTGGAAACTGGGAGCCCCAGAGAACATTTCTTTAGGGATGAGATCTCGCTATGTTGCCCAGGTTAGACTTGAACTCTTGGGCTCAAGTGATCTCCCACATCAGCCTCCTGAGTATCTGGGATTACAAGTATGTGCCATAGTGCCCAGCTCAAAAACCTGTTTTTAATAATGTTCATCCTCTGGAAGCTGAGACTTTTTTTATGACCCAACATATGATATGATCAATTTAGGGTAAATGTTTTATACAGACTTGAAATAAATGTATGCTCTAACACTGTTGAGATAAATGTATGTGTATATATATGTATATACATATCTCTATATATGTATGTATGTGTATATATATGTACATACACACACACATATATACACATACACATAAAATTAGGCCAGGCATGGTGGCTCACACCTGTAATCCAGCACTTTGGGAGGCCAAGGTGGAGGCCGAGGTGGAGGCCGAGGTACAGATCACCTGATGTCAGGAGTTCAAGACCAGCCAGGCCAACATGGTGAAACCCTGTTTCTACTAAAAATACAAAAATTAGCCAGGCGTGATGGTGCACGCTTGTAATCCCAGCTATACTTGAACCCAGGAGGCGGAAGTTGCAGTGAGCCAAGATTGCTCCACTACACTCTAGCCTGGGCAACAGAGTGAAACTCCATCTCAAAAAAAAAAGATAAAATATATGTGTATATCTCATACTATATATACATATATGGATACATATATATACATATCACACATATAAACACATATAGACATGTATACATGTATATTTGGTTTTATGTGGTAGTTGCAGTGTTCAGATTTTAAGCCCATTCTGATCTTTTATCTCCTTGTTATGTGAGCTATCCCCAAAAGTGTATTAAAGTCTTTCACCATCATTGTGAACTTGCTTATTCCTACTTATATTTCAGTTACTTTTTTGAAGCTATGTTACGTATATTCAGATTCATAATCATTATATGCTGCTTTTAGATTGGCCCCTCTGTCATTATTACTTGCTACAGCATTTGCTAAAAGCGTTCTAGCAAAGCCTTTTGCATTAAAGCCTACCTTGGTGCTCATTTAGCTACAGTAACTTTCTTTTGCTAGTGTTTGCATGATGTAAATATCTTTACCACATATTAATTTTTAACATTTCTGAAAACTCATATGTAACATATATTTTCTACAAGTGCATAGAGATTCTTTTTAAAATTCAGCTTTATAACCTTAGAATTCAATTTGAATTATTTTGTTTAAAAAATATAGTTTTGATTAAGGGGAGGAACTGATATGGCCAACTAGATGCAGCCACGAGACACTTCTCCCACCAAAAGACTGACCATCAAGAAGACCAGCATACACCAAGCAGATCTTCAAAAGGAAGGCATTGAGAGTGGGTGGAGGGAGGCAGACCCTAAGCTGAAAGGAGAGGAAGCTGGGAACCCTGCACAGGGTTGCTGAGCATGAAGACTTGTTCCTGGACCTGAGCAGCTCCTGGGGAAGAGGGGAGTTAAGTAGACATGATGTGGCCCTCTCTTGCCACAGGCCTCCAGAATCCCAGCTGCAGGATATCATACAACCCCCATGGACATTTGAGCTGGCAGATAGAGCTGCTTGGAGAGTTGGCTGGGACAGAACTCCAGCCAGTGTGGAAACAGCTACAGCGGAACATGGCCAGGGATGCCTATTCCCCGAGGCTTACCATGCTCCTTGGTATGGCTTTGGCCTTTGCTGACTGTCAGACCTGGACAGGAAAGGGCTATCTTGCCCAGGTGTTAGGGCCAGTTTGATCTGAGTGCCCTTGGGTGTGCCAGCCTCTCCCAAGTTCCCTACCTGGCCACATCTGCTTGCAGAACAGCTTCAGATGCCAAACTGATGTGCTTCCTAGGGACTACTGCCATAGCTCTTTCACCAAAAGTCCCCACCCAACTATCAGAGAGCCTCTGCAGAGAGGTCTTGCCAGTACATACATACCCAGAGACACCTCGCACCACTTTGCTGGCAAGCAGTTGCCCACAGCCTCCCCTGAACACTTTGCCAGCATGCACATGCACATAGACATCAATGCTCCACCACCACCACAGCATGTGTAAGTGCACATCCCACTGCCACGGCCCACATGAAATGCTTTTGTGACACCCACCGTTGGAGCGTTGTTGCTAGTGAATGGGGAACACCTCAGCCCCTCCATTACAGCAGGTATTTAACCTTGACGAGCCAAGGAACAAAGCCATGGGCTTGGTCCCAGTCCCCCGGGGTTAGAACAGTGAGCCTAAGAGTGCTGATCTGAGCCTTGGCGTTCTGAAGTTATCCAGAAATTAAGCCAGTTGACTAAACCCAGCTTAGACCATAGCCAAACCCTCAAGGGTATCAAAGAACATAAAACCCAAAGTCCCATCCAAAGGACAGCAGCTTCAAAGATTAAAACAACTTCAGCCCACACAGATGAAAAAGAACCAGTAAAAAAACTCTGGCAACTCTAAAAGCCAGAGTGTCTTCTAACCTCCAAATGACCGCACTAGCTTCCTAGCAATGGTTGTTAACCAGACCGAAATGATAGACATAGAATTCAGAAGCTGTATGGCAATGAAAATCATCGAGATCCGAGTAGAAAGTTGAAACTCAATCCAAGGAATCAAAAGAATCTACTTAAATTATTCAAGAGTTGAAAGAGGAAATAGCCATTGTAAGAAAGAACCAAACAGATCTGATGTTAACTGGGAAACTTACCAGAAGAACTTCATAATAAAATTAGAAGTATTCACAACAGAATAGACCAAGCTGAGGGAAGGATATCAGAGCTCAAAGACTAGTTCTTCAAATCAACTCAGACAAAAAAATTTAAAAAGAATTTTTAAAAATGAATGAAAACTCAAAGAAATGTGGGATTTTGTAAAGAGACAAAACTATCCCACAGTGACATTCATGTGAGAGGGAGAGAGAACAAGTAACCTGGAAAACACATTTGAGGATATTATTGGCAAAAATTTCCCCCACGTTGCTAGAGAGGTCAACATTCAAATCCAGGAAATTCAGAGAACTCCTTTGAGATACTACACATGAGGACCATCCCCAAGACACATAGTCATCAGATTCTTCAAGGTCAATGTAAAAGAAAAAATATTAAACGCCGCTAGAAAGTAGGGGAAGGCCTCCTACAAAGGGAATCCCATCAGGTTAACAGTGGACCTTTCAGCAAAAATCTTACAAGTCAGAATAGATTAAAGGCCTATATTCAGAATCCTTAAAGAAACGAAAGTGCTTGCTGCCACACTTTGTAGATACTCCCTAATGAGTTTCAAAAGTGTTGACTGTGAGTGAGGTATGGAAGCCAAGAATTATTCAATAATTACCAGCCAATAAACATCTACACAACTGTTACTGGAAGACAGATAAGGAATCAAAGGCAGTGAAATGTTTTCACTCAGAACCGCAACCTGTCCAGGCGAGTCCTCCCTTTGAAGCTGGAATTGTTTTTAGATCTACACAGCCACAGAAAACTGGAATGCAGCCCCTTACAGTCACTTCTCAACTTGCTATTCCTCCAGCATGTTCCTTGCATCAATCTTCCTTTAGGGCCTCACTGACCTCACTCTCTTCTCTCCCCATACACCCCAGTCACTCTCTTTTAGTTACAAACATGCTGTTTCATTTAGGCTTCAGATTCCCAAAAGACTTACTACTTTTTCTTTCTGGACAATGAAGTACAAAAATTCTGGAATTTATGGAGCTCTTGAAACCATTTGGTTCAAATTATCAAAAATATGTGTGTAAGAGAAATATGGATGTAGTAAGAAATATAGTAAGAGAAATATGGATAGACTAACTGAAATATTTATATAGTAAGAAATAGTCCTTTAAAATGTTGCAGAATCACTGTCAGAATACAAATACAATGCCGAGATTGTGCATTGTACTCCAGCTTGGGCAACGAGAGCGAAACTCCATCAACAAGAACGAACGAACAAAAGAAAGAAAGAGAAAAAAGAAAGAAGAAAGGGAAAGGAAAGGAAAAATTAAGACAGGTATAAGTCTCATTATGATAGGGAGTCGTGTTCTGATGTCTTGGGGAAAGCTGTCCACAGCATGATGTAATCAACTTCTCGTGCTGGTTTGCAGTTAGTTTCTTTGGTTATGGCATTGGGCATTTCAGTGAAATTTCTGTGTGGCCCACATATCAGGCACAAGAATTAATCCACCCCCCCTCCACCAAAATTTACATAAACTTCTCCAGCTCTAGCTTCTAACGCTTCAGGAACAGAGCAGCTAGTGTTCTTAGCTGAAGAGTTAGAGGAAACTAGAATTCAGGATCCAGTCAAGTCTACAGGTAGGTAATCAACTCAGAAACAATGTGAGGTTGAGCATAGTGGATCACGCCTGTAATCCCAGCACTTTGGGAGGCTAAGGCAGGCAGGAGTTCGAGACCAGCCTGGCCAACATGGC
>CAUYLG010056012.1:0-18445 GCA_963573385.1 Cacajao melanocephalus | reverse complement strand
CCGCGTGCACACACACTTCCCATCCCTGCACACACACTCCCCATCCCTGCACACACACCCCCCAACCCCTGCGTGCACACACAACCCACCCCTGCACACACACCCCTGCACACACACACCCCTGCGTGCACAAACACCCCCCACCCCTGCGTGCATACACACGCCCCACTCCTGCACACACACACACCCCTGCATGCACACACACTCCCCATCACTGCACAAACACCCCTCCACCCGTGTGCACACATACTCCCCACTCCTGCACACACATACCCATCCCTGCTCAGAACCCCACTCCTGCACACACATACCCATCCCTGCATGTACACACACCCCCACTCCTGCACGCACACACCCCACCTCTGCACACACCCACCTGTGCACACACACCCCACCCCTGCACAACCCCACCCCAGCACACACCTCTCGTACACCTGCACACATATACACCCCACCCCTGCTCATACTTCCCACCCCTGCACACACCCCTGCTAACACCCCCACCCCTGCACACATAACCCCACCCCTGCTCACACCCCAACCCAGCATACACACACCCCCATACCTACACACGCACTCTTTCACACTCCCCACCCCTGCACACACACACACACACCCTCCCCTGCACACATATACTCCACCCCTGCACACACATTCTCCCACCCCTGCACACACCCCACCCCTGCACACACCCCCCACACCTGGACACACAAATCCCACATCTGCACAACCCCCCGGAACATGCACACCTCACCCCTGCACACACACCCCCCCACCGTTGCGCATACACCCCACCCCTGCACACATTCCCCATGCCTACACACACACTCTTGCACACAGTCCCCATGCCCACACACACACCCCTGCACAGTCCCAACCCCTGTACATGCACAACCCCTAACACTTGCACATGCACAACCCCACCTCTGCACACACCCCACCCCTACACACGCACACATCTGCACAATCTCCTGCACATGCACACCCCCACCCCTGCACATGCACACCCCCACCCCTGCTCACACATACCCCACCCCTGCACACACCCTGCACACATGCATCCCCTGCCCTGGCACACACACACCCACCCCTGCACACGCACCCCCACCCATGCACGCACCTTCCACCTCTGCACACACACCACCCCTGCATACCCATACCCCACTCCTGCACACACCTCACCCCTGCACACGCACACCCCACCCCTGCACACACCTCTCACCCCCGCACACAGCCCATCCCTGCACATACATCCCACCCCTGTACGCACACTCCCCACCCCTGCACAGATGTCCCCACCTCTACACACACACACCCCACTCTTTCACATGCACACCCCCACTCCTGCTCACACACCCCACTGCTGTACATGCATACCCCACCCCTGCACACACACATGCTCCCCACTCCTGCACGCACACACCTGCTCGCACACCCCCACCCCTGACCATTCTGGTTCTGTGAACACGGCTAAGGGCCCAGGAATCTGCCCTGACAGAACCACCCCCTTTGTCCAGCCTTTTTTTTTTTTTTTTTTTTGAGACTGAGTCTCGCTTTGTCACCCAGTGCAGTGGCATGATCTCGGCTCACTGCAACCTCTGCCTCCCAGGCTGAAGGGATTCTCTTGCCTCGACCTCCTGAGTGAGTAGCTGAGACTACAGATGTACGCCACTACTCTCAGCTAATTTCAGTGGAGGTTTCACCCTGTTGGCCAGGTCGGTCTTGAACCCCTGACCTCAGGTGATCTCTCTTCAGCCTCCCAAAGTGCTGGGATTACTGGTCTGAGCCACTGTGCCCGGCCCGGTCTCTTTGTTAAATGGGGAGGCAGGGTCTGAATCAGTCTGGCCCCAGGGGTCCCTGGCACTGAGCAGCAGAACCAGGCCAACCACAGGCCCAGATGTGGTCCAGGTGTGAGCTGCGCAGCACCGCGTCCTCCTAGGTGGCCACTGGAGCTCAGTGCCTTCCCATGAGGGCCCCCACCGGCTTGTCTTGAGGTGATCACAGGGCAGGAACAGACCCCCAACACTGCTGTCCCGCCCTGGAGGGCCCTGGGGGTGAGGGACCGCCCACACAGCCCCCATGCGTTCGTTCTCTCGCAGCTTCTGTTGGGGAGGAAATGTGAAGCCCCAGGGCCCAGGTACCTTCCAGATCTGACTTCACAGGGAGAAGGCTGGGGAGAGGTGACCACAGCATTGGGGGTGCAGGCTGGGCCCCCAGGAGCTACTGGGAGGCTTCACTCTCCACTGGCCAGGCCTCAGCGAGGGACCCTGAGTCAAGGAGCAGGGCTCCAGTAACCGTGCCCTCCCAGGAGCAGCAGCCCCCAAAGGTGGCTCTCCAGAAGGGACACGTGCTGATCCCCTGGGATCCTCTTACCCACAATCTCTGTCCTTCCCCTCCCTGCCTGGCGTATTCTGTCGGACTGGAGACGGGGGTCCTTGGCAGGCTGCACGGGTATTAGACCTGACGTTGTTGACAGTATTTTCTCGTGAGAAGAGCTTTAATCCTGGTCTGAAAATAATCCTACATTTAACTACATTAAATTCACACCAAAGTGTCCAGAAAGACAGCACCTTAGCTGCCCCCAGGAGCGCACCTGGTTCCCGGAGTCCTTCCCTTGGTGCGGTCCGTGTTCATGCGTCCCGAGTCCAGCGTCAAGTCGGAAACACAGACCTTTCCAGAGGAGGCTGGGAAGGAGAGCGCCCAGCCCTCCGGTAAGAGATGACACAGAGGCGCAGGGGCTGGAGACTCCCCACGGCGCAGACCCCCATCATGGGGTGCAGGCCGACCCCAAGCTCCACTCCTCTGGGCCCTCCCTCTCTGGGAAGCCCTAGAGCTCCATGGACTATGAGCCTGGGAGCGGCAGGGCTGGCCCCGTGGCTGGAGCTGAGGGGCAGGGATGCAACCCCCCACTCTGCATCCACAGTGACGTTTCACACCCCAAAACAGTAACGAAGACCTATCAGCATGGGGCACCTTAATGATTACTGGATTCAAACCTGTGAATGTACAGTGTGACACAGCCACTCTCAAAGGGTGAGGGCAGCGCTTGGAGCCACACGCAAATGTTCTCCAGCTGGGGGCCCTCACGGGAGTGTGGCTGGCAATTCTGACTTACTTTGTGCACAAATGAGCAGAAAGGTGAGTGTGCCAGAGCCAGATTTTCAGAGAGGCTGCAAACGAGGGGGAGGCTGGACTGAATTCCATAGACAGTGTGAACTCGTGGCTGCAGAGGACGCAGAGGGCTGCGGCACTGCACTGGAGCAGCCATGGACGCCTCTTAGCCATGGGCTGTGGGGCTCAAGGCAGCGGCACACAGCACTGAGGCCCACGTCTTGGTTTTCTGGTTGGTTTTGTTTCTTTTTTTTGAGACAGGGTCTCGCTCTGTCACCCGGGATGGAGTGCAGTGGTGTAATCCTGAGTCACTTCAGCCACAACCTCCCAGTCGCAAGCACACCTCCTGTACCAGCTTCCCCAGTAGCTGGGACCACAGGCCCACGCCATCACGCCTGGCTATTACTTTGTAGAGGTGAGCGTCTCACTATGTTGCCTAGGCCGGTCTCCAACTCTCTCCCACCTCAGCCTCCCAAACTGCTGGGATTACAGGCGTGAGCCACTGCACCCAGCCTCCAGATCCTGGTTTTCTAAACACCATTCCCCACTCAAAGGAATCAGAGCTTCCTGGAGAAGTGGCTGATACTCAAGAGTGGGGCAGGAGGCACCAAGATGAGCCAAGAGCCTCCTGCAGTGCTGGGCCAGGCCATGCTCAGAGACTGCCAGGGTGGGAGGGAAGCCGGTCTCAGTCCCCTGAATATGACGGTATCTGAGCCACAAAGTAAGTACCAGCAACCATCGTAACCCACGCAGCGGACACAAACAGGTCTAGATGGATGGGAATTAGGGAGGGAAGGGAGGGTCCTGCCTAGAATCCCAAAGAAAATCGCAGCCATTTTATTTGAGTCAATGGACGTAACACTCAGGGAAAGCAGGCTGAGGCCTGCAGAGTCATCAGGGATCTTCCCACAAGGCACATTAATTAAAAAGGGAAAATGCAGCCCGGCGCAGTGGCTCACATCTGCAATCCCAGCACTTTGGAGGCTGAGGCAGATGGATCACCTGAGGCCAGGAGTTTGAGACCAGCCTGGTCAACATGGAGAAACCCTATGTCTACTAAAATTAGCTGGGCGTGGTGGCAGGCACCTGTAGTCTCAGCTCCTCAGGAGGCTAAGGCAGGAGAATCGCTTGAACCCGGGAGGCAGAGGTTACAGTAAGCAGAGATCTCAGCACAGTATTCCAGCCTGGGCGATAAGAGCAAGATTCCGTCTCAAAAATAAAAAAAAATTAAAAGGGAAAATGCTAACTTCACAGTGGAGAAGCCTGGGGATGCCACTGCACCCAGTGGTGAAGGGCACAAAGTCACCAGCACCAAGACACAAGGACGCCACGGCCCCTGCCACCAACAGTCAGGAAGACCTCCCCCACATCATGTGAAAACTGCACCCCTCAAACTGAGAACATTCTGCAAAACAGCGGCCAGCAGTTTCAAACCATTCCGGTCATGAAAGAAAGATGAGAAAGGAACTGTCCCAGATTGGAGGCGGCAGCACGAGGACACGCAGCATGGGACGTCAGACCAGAGATGGTCAGGGCAACGCAGTGTCCGGCCAGGGCACACAGACCACGCACTGTACAACCGTTAGGGAACTTTCAAATCGTTTCAAAGTAAGAAGAGAACTTGAAATGGGAGGTTCTGCCTGCTGCCTGGGGGCGGGCCTGAGAACGAGCATTGCCTGTCCGCCCACCCCCACGGGGGACGCTCCAGCTGCCCCTCCTCAGCCTCCTCAGTGAGGGAGAGGACCACATCCAGGGGTTCACACAAAGCTCCAAAGCAAAGCTTGAGAACGTTTCCAGGGACCCACGTGTTTATTTACAACAGCATTCTAGGAAAAGGGTAAACAGCCCCTGCCCAAGGGGACAGGCTGAGGCAGCCCCCACCCTCCTCAAGGCTGTTACCCATGATGGATAGAAGGACGTTCTCTCAACACCAGGGGTGACTGTGGTGAGGCTGGAGGGAACCACAGCCAGGCAGTGCCCCGACCCCCATATCCAGGATCTACCAACACTAGACCCTCCCCGGGGGCGACCAAGTTCTGAAAAGAAAACCAAACTCAGTGAGCCCAAGTCAGGGTCTCCACGCTCCTCCACGTAAGAGCCGCACCACCACTGCACCCTCACCGCGGGCGGCGGGGCGTGGGCAGGACTAAGGGGTGGGACCCGCCAGCCACCCACCACCTGCGTTTTCTACTTTGGCAAAAAAAAAAAAAAAAAAAAAAAAAGAAGAAAAGAAAGAAAAAATCCTGGAAGCCTCAAGACAACAAAGTAAACATTAAGAAATGGAAAAGACAGCAGGCTGCGCCCAACGCCCGCTCAGCAAGTCCGTCCATGAGCTGCTGGCAGCTCCTCAGGCCACAGGAGCGGGGGTCCCTCAGAGCAGTCCCAGTCCAGCCCGGCTGAAGACGGCTCTCCTGGGCTCCCCTCAGCAGCTGCCCTGGCTTCCACGCTGGGAAGGCAGTTGGGGTAGAGTCAGGGGAGGCACCCACTTGTTTAAGAGAGACGGTAGAGGGTGACATAGGGAAAGGTCGTCAAGAGAAGCAGGCTGCCCACCGGGAGGAGCCGCAGCTGCACCTGCTGGGACTGCAGCCAGCCAGCCTCGGACGGGTCCTGCACAGGAGACACAGCACAGACTGCGAGGCCAAAGGCACCTCCAGACGCAGCCGCTGCGTGAGGGTGAACACCACAGGGTGGGCACGCTTGGATCTGGATCTGGGTGACGGTTCTGTCTCCACAGACTGGGCACTGGGCAGCTTTAGGAACTGAGGGAACCGAGGGAGCTGAGAACAGGAGGCCAGGGGCTCAGCCTGGAACAATGGAGGAGGCGGGGTCTGTGTCGGTGGCACTGACGTCCTCCAGCACACACAGGCCTTTGTGTGTCCTTGGGCTGCGTCTGTGCACATGGTGGGACCTCCTGCCCGCTGAGGGGTGCGGAGAGGCCACCAGGAGTTGCCTGCCCACAGGGCAGCCCTGACCCCTCTGGCTGACAGGGAAGCTGCACGCCTGCTGCCCCAGAGTCTGAAGCCCCTACAGTGCTGGGTGAAAAGTCCACAGGCCCCTCCTGGCCTCCCCGCTGTCAGCCCAGAGTCACAGAAATCACTCCCACAAATTTGCAGAACCTCAACACCAGGACACAGACCCACCGCCCAACCTAGAAGAACAGGAACAAGCCGAGGTCGCCCAGGCAGGCCTGGCGGTGAGAGGAGCAGAGTGGCAATGGCTGCCAACCGCAGCTCTGCAGGGTCAGCACAAAGGCAAGACGCGGTGGGGAGAGGACGGGAGCCTTCCAGCGCATCGCAGGGTGCAGCTAGTTCCTCAAGGCGGCCAACCTGGAAACCAACAACGGGACTTGGGTCACAGCCAGGGAGGGGCGGCCTCTGACCCCCGCGTGCTCCCAGTGCAGCAGACTGATTCCTCCTCAGCGCTAGCTTTTCAAGCTGTCCTGACATGAGTGACATGCACTGTCCCACTCGTACCTGTTCCATGAGGAAGGGCGCACTGCGGACACCTGTGTGAGCGCCATGCCCCACGCCAGCCGGAGTAGACAGGCAGGAGCGTGGCGGCTCGGCTCCGGGGTGGCCGTGGCTGGAGCCCCTGAGTCGAGATCAGTGCTCCCGGATCGGAGCCTCAGTCCAAGCTCTCCTCCAGCCTCTGACTCACAACCCTCTCCCTTCCCACAGCTCCAGAGTATGGGGCTGGTGACACAGCGTCTCAGGGACAGACCCTACCTCCGGGACAGCTGGTCTTCCTGGCTGCGCACAGAGCTCTCGCCCACAGCAGAGGCACCCTCAGGCAGCTGGCTGAGCTGGTCCAGCACCTCCAGGCCATTCTCCTCGGCAATCTGCACGATGAGGCTGTCCACCTGCTCCTGCGGCGTGGTCAGGGTGGTGGCCGAGCTCATGGAGTCCTCCATCACCTGGGGACAGAGGTGGGGCCGACCCCACGTTTTATTCCCTCCCACAGCCACCTTCTTGCCCTGTTCTCTCAGTGACTCTGTCTCACCTTCCTGCCCCTACACGCTGCCCCGGCCTCTGAGTGTGCCATGCCTGCTGCCTCGGTGGACACCTTGCTGCACCTCTGCATGCTTGTTTGCCGTCTGAGCTCCCCACAAGGAGCCAGGTGCCTGCAGAAGGCTCCTGCCGCACTGCCCCACCACCTCTCAGGGTCCTGACAGGGCCCAGCATAGAGGATGCTTGGTGACGTCAGGGAGCCACCACACGTGTGCAGAGATGGCACGTCCGCCTGTGAGCCACCCTCCCATGAGCTGCCCCTCCTTGTCCCTGGCCATATCCCCGAGGTCGGGGGCTACATACCGACGTGTGGACGTCCAGGTTCTGCACCTGCTGCTCGAACCTGTCCATCACCGTGGAGACCTTCTGCAGGTCCATGGTGCTCAGGGCTTTGTCCAGGGCTTTGGTGACCTGGGCCATGTTCTTGGTCACCTGAGACAGGAGAGGGTGCAGGAGGAACAGGATGAAAGGCAAGCGGAGCTCACACAGCAGGAGGGGAGAGCTGGGGCGTCCCAACCCCGACCCACAAAGCCCAGCTCTGGGCTGAGCCATGGTCCGGGTCCTATGGAGAGACGAGCAAGTAAACGGAAAAGGCCGAGGAGACCCAGTGTGGGGCTCCCACACTGGAGAAAAGGCTGCCGCCGTGGGGTCTTCAGGACCGCTGTGCTCTGCTGGTCCACTCACAGTGAAGGAAATGCCCTCAACAGAGCTGAGGCCCCGCTGGGACGTCCCCTGCCCCAGCAGATGAGCCCAGCCACGCAGGCCCTGCATCTTGTGGGAGGTGGCCAAGTCCGAGACCTGGCCAGGCACACTGAGTGGTTCACCCCCAATTCCAGCACTTTGGGAGGCCGAGGTGGGAGGGCTGCTTGAGGCCAGTTTTGAGACCAGTCTGGCCAAAATAGAGACGCTGTCTCTACAAAAAATGAAAAATCAGCCGGGCACGGTGGTGGATGACTGTGGTCCCAGCTACTTGGGAGGCTGAGGCAGGAGGATCCCTTCAGCCCAGGGGGTTGGGTTGAGGCTGCAGTGAGCTCTGACTGCACCACTGCACTCCAGCCTGGGTGATACAGCAAGACAGTCTCTAAAAAACAACATTAAAAAAAAAAAAAAGAAGCCCAAGGCCTATGAGGAGGCCCTTCCTGGGGGCATCGGTGCAAGCTCAGGTGCAGCCTCACCTGCGTCTCTGCCGGCATTTCCTGCCCCATGCTGATCCAGTGTCCTTCAACTCTTAGCTGCCCCAGATCCAGACCGCAGAGGCCATCCCTGCCTCAGCCAGCAGAAGCCGCCTCTTGGGCACCAGGTCCCAGCACTCACCCCCTTCATGGTCACAGCCGTCTGCACCTTGGAGGCCACCGCATCTACGCGGGACGCCATCCGAAGCCAGTTCACACCTTCGTTCTTCTTGCGGATGGCGTTCTCAGCATACACACGGGCACACTCTACATTTTTCTGCTGAAGGGCCTGAAACACGGGGAAAAGCGGCTGGAAGAACTTGGCGGTGCGTGCGCCCGCGGCTAGGAGCCCAGTGGTGAGCTCTCCCGGACACCGCTGGCCACGGTGGGTGGGTCTCCTCTCCTGTGTCCTCACCAGAAATGTCTGAGCTAAAAATGCAGATGCCCAGGCCCCAGCCCAGACCCCCACGCAGGCTTCTGCACCCCCTAGCACCCACCCCCAGCACTCCACAGGGTATGGGACACAGCCAGCGGTACTCAGAGCCTGTAGGAGGCAGCTCTCCAGCTCCTTTCTGCCTGGGAACCTGGCTGTGGGTAAAGAGTTACCGAAGTCCAACACCCTGGGACTTACTTCACCCATTATGCAGTTTTAAGAACTGCACAAGATCCCATCTTCCTTTATTTTTTATTTTTGTTCTTTTTGGAGATGGGAGTCTCACTCTGTGGCCCAGGCTAGAATGCAATGGTGCCATCTTGGCTCACTGCAACCTCTGCCTCCTGGGTTCAAGCCATTCTCCTGCCCCAGCCTCCCAAGTAGTTGGGATTATAGGTGCATGCCACCACACCCGGCTAATTTTTGAATTTTTAGTAGGGATGGGGTGTAATCATGTTGGCCAGGCTGGTCTCAAACTCCTGACCTCAGGTGATCCACCTGCCTCGACCTCCCAAAGTGCTGGTATTACAGGCGTGAGCACTGTGCATGGCCTAGATCCCACCTTTCCTTCTGCCCTGTCCATCATGCGGAGGGGACCCCTGTGAGCCTCCAGCCCCATCCCACCCATGGGGGTGGAGGCATCATACCTCTGCCCAGACCCTGATGCCCAAGGCACCAGCTCCATAGAAGGGAGCTAAAAATGATAGGATGAGCCAGGCACGGTGGCTCATACCTGTAATCCCAGCACTTTGGGAGGCCAAGGTGGGAGCATCATTTGAGGCCAAGAGTTCAAGACTGACCTGGCCAACATGGCGAAACCCTGTCTATAAGAAATACCAAGATTAGATGGGTGCAAGCCTGTAATCCCAGCTACTCGTGAGGCTGAGGCATGAGAATCTTCCGGACCTGGGAGGTGGAGGCTGCAGTGAGATGAGATGGCACCACTGCACTCCAGCCTGGGCAGCAGAGCAAGACTCCCTCTCAAAAAAAAAGAAATCTTGGTGAGGATTAAATCATGATGTACAAAGTGCCCTGCCCCTCCCCAAAAGGCATCGAAACGAAACAGGAAACAAAAATAAGGTTAGAGAACGACAGAAGACGACCCAGGAGAGTCAGGGCCCTCGGGCCCCCAGGCCTCACCTTCTTCACTTTGGCCTGCTCCGCCTTGGAGTCCTTCTCCGCCTTCTTGGCCAGCTTCTCCAGCTGCTTTGCTGTGAACTGAGCAGAAACCCAGTGTCCTGGGTCAGACGTGCGGAGCCCAGCCCCCAGCCCCTGCTCTCCACACCCACACCTGCACCATGCAGGTTCCTAAGCACCCATCAGCCAGCCTTGGCCCAATACACGGCAAGGAAGGCGTGAAGCCTGCGGGTGGCGAGTGATGGCACCAGCTCAAGGAGGACGCTGCCTGCTCTGCCTCAGGCTGTGTCTGGCTTGCCTCCAGTGTCTGTCCTCTCCGTGAACACCTCACCCAAGGCCACTTCCGAGCGGAAGGGTCAGAAGCATCTCACTCTGGTCTCGACTCCTGCTTGTGGATGGCTTTTCAACGTAGAAGACTCAAGAAAACTCCTCTCAGGCTACCCCCGCGTCATTAACGCAGAATTCCAGGTAAAAACACACCCGAAAGTGTTACCTCGAACGACAAATGCTGGGTATGCAACGGGTTGCTGGGCAGCCCATGCAGCTTCTGGGACCTAACTGCTCTGCTGGCACCACAGGGAAATGGCCTCTGACAACCCATCTGGAGCCACAGACGCCCTGGTACTGGGTAGCCCTGCCTACCACAGTGTCTCAGGGCTCAGGACACATGCAGGCCTCAGCCGGTCACCCCGTCCCCAGTGGCATCTGACGGGCCCACCGTGACGGGAGAACACCCCAAAGCTGCATCAGTAGCTCCTACATATCACTCCTGCCCAGCAGCTCAGAACCAGCGACAAGGCAAGATAAAGCTGGCCATGGCGGGGCAGCCAGGAGCACGCACCCGGGAAATGCACAGAAGCCTGCCCTGGAACCACCACCCATGTAGCAGGAATACTCAGAAAGCTCTCCTTCAAATGATCTCAAAGGATGAGTCCACATTTGAGTGTTAAGAAGTGCCCAGCGGAACGTCCAGGGCATAATTCCCAAGTTGTCTTTCTTAAAGGTAACACTTGGTCTTTCACGGGCAAGCCTAAAGATCTGCCTCCACTTGGCCTGAGACAAGAAGAGAGCTAATAAGTCATCTGGCCGGCTCAGCTCAATAATCTCCTCCTTGGTCAGCAGTCCAAGCCCTGTGTGGTCACTCAACTGTTAGATAATCTGCCTGACTGTTTCTGTGGCTCTGAGTGAGTACAGTTTAGACTATCTGTCTTCACCAGAACAGGACAGGATGAGCGGACATTCAGTACATACCTTCAACTGGAACAGGGTATCTGCAAAGAAAGAGGGAATGGTTTGAGGATTTGGGAATGAGACGTTACACTTCTAGCAAGCAGGACTCTTTAGGACCCTTCTAGACACCAGGAGCTACGACAAACACAGACACAGACACAGACACACCCACCTGGGGCCTGCAGGGAGCCCGCAAACAGGGGAGGCAGAACACAGATTAATGTGCCAGCCCTGGTCCCTTGCTAGCCACAGGGCCAGCAAATGCAGACCCTCCTTACCCGTTTCCTTGCTGGGAACCTGAGGATGGCACCAGCCAATCTCAAAGGGTCAGGTGAGGACAGAGAAGGGCACGGCCATGGTTAGAATCCAAAAGACGGAGGTTTATAATCAATGCAACTTTGCTAAGAGCCTTGGGATTCTTTCCCAATTTAAAAGTTCACCTGTAATCCCAGCACTCTGGGGGGCCAAGGCCAGTGGATCACTTGAGGCCAGGGGTTTCAGGACAGCCTGGGCCAATTTAAAAGTTGGGTACCTGACAGTCTACTTTTTACAGACGTTTTCTCCCCAAAGTAAATGGATACAAATAGCAAGGTGCTAACTCTTAGGCATCAAAGAGCTGATCTTCACCGGGCACGGTGGCTCGAGCCTGTAATGAGAGCACTTCAGGAGGCCGAGGCAGGCAGATCACTTGAGGTCAGGAGTTCGAGACCAGCCTCAGGAATAAAATCAGACCTCATCTCTATTAGAAAAAAATACATTTGGCCGGGCATGGTGGCTCTCACCTCTAATCCCAGCACTTTGGGAGGCCGAGGCGAGTGGATCACGAGGTCAGGGATTCAAGACCAGCCTGGCTGACATGGTGAAATCCCGTCTCTACTAAAAATACAAAAATTAGCCGGGTGTGGTGGCAGGAGCCTGTCATCCCAGCTACTTGGGAGGCTGAGGCAGAGAACTGCTTGAACCCGGGAGGCGGAGGTTGCAGTGAGCCGAGATCGCGCCACTGCGCTCTATCTCACTCTGTCGCCCAGGCTGGAGAGCAGTGGCGTGATCTCCACTCACTGCAACCTCTACCTCCCAAGTTCAAGCAATTCTCCTGCCTCAGCCTCCCGAGTAGCTGGGATGAAAAAAATGGTTTTTAAAAAGTAGGACTGATCTCAGTTCATTCAACTGCTAAATTTGGAGAGTGATCCTAATACCTGATTCCTGAAAGGGCTTTTACCACACAGCCCGGAATGAGGAAGTGGAACCTGTCAAAAGAATGAGGTGACTGAGCATTCACAAATGCAAATCAAAAACTCCAAGCTGAGACCTCCTGCCGTTCCAAGGAGCTCTGTGCACGGTTCAGTCTATCACCTGTGAAGGCAGGTATGGTCAAGGCCAAGTTCAATCTCCGTCTATCAGTGCAGGTGCTGTCAAGGCCAAGGTGATCTGTGACTCTGGGAAACAGCCAACTTGACCCAGGTGGCACAATGCAGGCCAGGCGGGCCTTCCCATCCAATTCACTGCAGGGTGCTGCGGAGTGTGCCCCTCTCCACCTCAGCTTTCTCCTATACCCATGTGTGTGGCAGCACAAAAACCCAGTTAGGGCAAAATCTGACATAGGCTTGAGAAAAGCCCCCTCAAAATTGCTGAGTGAGCTGTGGAGGGAGAAGCCAGTTTTTTTTTTTTTTTTTAACATATATATTTTTTAAAATAAAGACGGGGTTTCACCATGTTAGTCAGGCTGGTCTTGAACTCCCAACCTCAGGTGATCCACCTGCCTTGGCCTCCAAAGTGCTTGGATTACAGGCGTGAGCCACCATGCCCAGATGCCAGCTTTTTTTTCTTTTTTTTTGAGACACAGCCTCGCTCTGTCACCCAGGCTGGAGTGCAGTGGTGTGATCTTGGCTCACTGCAACCTCTGCCTCCTGGCTTCAAGTGATTCTCCTGCCTCAGCCTCCAGAGTAGCTGGGATTACAGGCATGCGCCACCACACCCAGCTAATTTTTATATTTTTAGTAGAGACAGAGTTTCACCATGTTGGCCAGGCTGGTCTCAAACTCCTGACCTCAGGTGATCCAACTACCTCAGCCTCCCAAAGTGCTGGGATTACAGGTGTGAGCGACTGCACCCTGCCTAGCCAGCATATTTTTTGTGAGGAGAGGTAAATGCTATCTTTCATCTTCTCTCTGAGGCAATGTGTAGAAAATCTCTACACATTTCCTTCATGATGATGACACGGTGGTACTATAGCTTTTCAAACTTCAAAAAGTATTTTTAAAAGCCTGCCTATCACACCTGCCCATCAGTGTTTCAGCAAATGTAGGATTTATAAATGTTTCAGCAAATGTAATACTTCATTTTGTCAGCATTCTTCCTGTTCTTTGGTATCCCTGAGCACAGAGCAGGCCCCAGGTGGAGAAGGTCAGGACCAGGGCATCCCACTGCCTGGAGCTGCTTGCCCCACACTGGCGCCTGCTCAGACCTCTGTTTTCCGGTCTGTAGAATGGACACTTACAAGTCCTACGTCAAAGAGCTGCTGTGAGCAGGGCCTGGCACTTAGGGATCAGTTTTTGTCTGAGCTCTTCTGATTTGTCGTGATGCTGTTTGAGGGCAGGGGATGCAACTGTCACTTTTTCTTGTGCCCTCTGACCCGACATTCCAGGGCCCAAAAGGCTGAACAGGCATGCTGCCAGTTCCCTGTACCGAACTGCTGGGGAAGGGTGCCTGATGCTGAGGAGTGCCAGGGGCCAGGGGAAGGGGAGCAGTCGACAGGGGTAAGGGTCTTGAGTCGGCGGTCACGGGTCGAGGTCCGGGGTAAGGGGTCCCCGGTCGGGGGTCAGGGCCTGGGGGAAAGGATCCCGGGTTGTGGGTTGGGGGTTGGGGAAGGGGTCCTGGTCAGTGGTCGGGGGTCGAGGCCCAGGAGAAGGGGTTCGGGTCGGGGATGGAGGCCCGGGAGAAAGGGTCCGGGGTCGGTGGTCGAGGGCCCGGGGAAGGGGTCCTGGGTCAGGGATCGGGGGTCGAGGCCCGAGGGAAGTGTTCCAGGTCGGTGGTCGGGGGCGAGGCCCGGGAGAAGGGGTCCGGGTCGGGGATGGGGGATTGAGGCCCGGAAGAAGGGGTCCCGGGTCGGTAGTCGAGGCTCCAGGATAGGGGTCCCGGGTAGGAGATCGAGGATAGAGGCCCAGGAGAAGGGGTCCCGGGTCGGTGGTCGAGGCCCCTGGGAAGGGGCACCGGATCGGGGATCGAGGGTCGAGGCCCGGGAGCCCTTCCGAGCCCCGCCCGCGGCACCAGGTGGGCGGAGCCCGCGCTAGTGGGAGAACCGGCCCCGCCCCGCTCGCGATTCCCCGGAGGGCGGCCGCGACCTCTTACCGTCCATGATCACAATGACAGGAGCAACACTCGGAGAAGGGGACGGGACGCGAACTCCGGGCGGCGTCAGGTCCCGGCGGCGATGGAACCGACCAAGCGGCGCCCGGCGGGGACTTCCGGGGTCACCGCCCCGCTTCCGGTCGCACAGGCTGCTCTCGCGAGAGGATGCGGCGGTTCCCGAGGGGGGCGGGGCTACGCTGCGCGCAGTTGCCATGGTGATGCGCGCCGCGGACGCCAGGGCTTTCTGTGAGTCGCTCCGGCCTGCGCGGCCACTGAGGTGCGGGGACCCGGGCCGGCGCCAGCGGGGGCGGCGAGCTCACCTATGGGCCTTTCCAAAAGCAAAGAGAAACCCCGGAAAGGTAAAGGGAGCGCCGTCGCTGTGCTCCCCGCATCTCCGCCCCTCGGCGCGGCGCAGGGCGGGGCTGGGCGGGGCGGCGCGAGCGCAGGCGCCGGCCCGGCCCGGTGCGGACGGTTCCGGAGCCCTGAGTCCGTCGAGGACGGCGCATTTAGTATTTTCCCGCCCGAGGCGGTGACGGAAACGGAGCGACTCGAGACTCGGAAGCTTGTTCTGGACCCAAGCGGGCGGCTGAAGACCACGGGACCCGCGTCCCGGATGCAGTAAGTCCCGGGTCTAACGGACGATCCGTGCGTTTCAGGTGAGGAGCAGAAGAAGGCGCCGCCCGGCTGTTCCGCTCCGAAGGCCAAGGAGAGAGGGATGGAGAAGCGCGCCCTGGAACCCAGGCAGGCAGACCGGGGGTCGGAGCAGCCTGCGGGCGGCCTGCACGCGGGGCCCGCGGCCTCGCCGGAAGGTAGGACGCGCCGGGAGGGAGCGAGGCGCGGTCGGCGGCCCGGAGCTGCTGGGGCTGGGTGAGGAGCCGCGGCTGAGCCCTGCCGGGTGGACGCCGGGGGCAGCCACGTGCTCTGCAGGTGAAGCTGGTTTGATGCGGGAGCGCCATGTGGGAGGTCAGTACCCAGAATCCGCGCTTGGAAAGGTGCGTGTGTGTTTGGGAAGGTGAGTTCCCGAGTGCCGAGTGCCTCGCAGGTGGTGGAGGGGCTGAGCGGGGTTCTCTTGGGGGGCCGGTACGCCGGGGCCGCTGAGAGCCCTCCGGCCCCGCGCACGGGGGCGCAGCCCGGGGAAGCCGGCCCCGCCTGGCGCGTGGCTCTCCGAGGGCCCCGGCAAGCGCGCTGGGCAGGGGGACCGAGCAGATGCACCCGGTGCGACAGCCTGCTGTGACCAGGCCTGCGGTGTGGGGGGGAAGAGGAGGCCCCAGAAGTGAGAGGAAACTACAATACAGAGTTTTCCGTCAGTTTCCTCTCATGGGTTGTGGAGCTGGAACTGTGAAATACTTTGAAGAACAGAGGTTGGCCGGCTGCGGTGGCTCGCCTGTAATCCCAGCACTTTGGGAGGCTGAGGCGGGCAGATCACCTGAGGTCAGGAATTCAAGACCAGCCTGACCAAGATGGTGAAACCTCATCTCTACTAAAAATACAAAAAAAGTAGCCGGGCGTGGTGGCAGGCGCCTGTGATCTCAGCTGGGAGGCTGAGGAAGGAGAATCACTTGAACCCAGGAGGCGGAGCTTGCAGTGAGCCGAGATCGCACCATTGCTCTTCAGCCTGGGCGACAGAGCGATATACTATCTCAAAAAAAAAAAAAAAAACACAACAACAGAAGTGCTGCCAGGCGCGGTGGTTCACACCTGTTGTCCCACCTACTTGGGAGGCCGAGGCGGGAGGATCTTTTGAGCCTAGGAGTTCAAGACCAGCTTGGGCACCATAGTGAGACCTTGTCTCTGCAAAAAATGAATATATAAAAATAAAGCAAGGGCGACATGCTGGGCCCTGTGCCTACCAGTAGGGGAGCAAGCTCCCAGGAGGGTGGTCCCTTCAGAGGCCCATTGCTGTGGTCTACTGGGAACCAGCGAGGCCGTGCAGCAGGAATTCCAGAACCCGCAGAGCCTGCCGTCTGAGGAGATGCGGGGCCTGTGCCAGAAAGAGTTGTTTCCATTTCATGACAAGAGCGAACCTGTCATGGGTCAGACAAGAAAGAATGGCAGATGACTGGCCTGCTAGGCAGAGGATGTGGGCCTGGGCTGGTTCAGACCGGCACGCTTGTGGGATCAAGCACTGGAGGGAAGAGGCTCCGGGCCTTGGACTTGGAAGAAAGGCATGGCTTTGAATCCCCAACTTCGGAGCCTCTCACTGGAGGGTGGAAGTCTGCAGGAACAGCATCACCCTAGGACGAGAGTTTGGAAAATGCTACCTGTCTCTCAGGGTGTTTTCAGCAGAAAGTTACAGAACAGCCAAGTAAACAGCTTTAACACAGGGATTTAGTGTGTCACAAATGAAGGATCAGAGGCAGGGTTTCTGGGGTGCCTTGCTCATTAGCACAGTGGTGACATCAAGGGCTTTGCAGGTCTCCTCTCTGCCACCCTCAGTGTCAGGGACGTCCTTCACCACAGCACCTGATGACTGTACAGCTCCCACATGCAGGCAGGCCTGCGTCTACTCCAAGAGGCATTGGTTTTTGCCTTATATTAGCAAGGAAACCTTTCCAGGAAGGCTTTGCCTGCCCAGCCTCTCTAGGATGCGCTCAACTTTGCAGGTTCACCAGGGGTTGGAGGGAGCTGTGAAGCTCAGAAACGGGCAGGACCTCTGCCAGCAGTGCAAGTAGGGAAGGGCCCCACCAGTGTCTGTCACTCCAGGGGGTGAGGAGAGGAAGTGGACATGAAGAGAAAACTGCAGAGCAAGAGTGAGGACGGAGTTTCTAGAGGGAGGATGAAGTGTGCCCATTCTCCACACAGTGATGGGCTGAGTGAGTGAAGCGTGCATGTTCTCCGCGCAGTGACGGGCTGAGTGAGTGAAGTGTGCGTGTTCTCCACACAGTGACAGGCTGAGTGAGTGAAGTGTGCGTGTTCTCCACACAGTGACGGGCTGAGTGAGTGAAGTGTGCGTGTTCCCTGCGCAGTGACGGGCTGAGTGAAGTGCGCGTGTTCTCCGCGCAGTGACGGGCTGAGTGAAGTGTGCATGTTCTCCACGCAGTGACGGGCTGAGTGAGTGAAGAGCGCGTGTTCTCCGCGCAGTGACGGGCTGAGTGAGTGAAGAGCGCGTGTTCTCCGCGCAGTGACGGGCTGAGTGAAGTGTGCGTGTTCTCCACGCAGTGACGGGCTGAGTGAGTGAAGTGTGCGTGTTCTCCACACAGTGACGGGCTGAGTGAGTGAAGTGCGCGTGTTCTCCGCGCAGTGACGGGCTGAGTGAAGTGTGCGTGTTCTCCACACAGTGACAGGCTGAGTGAGTGAAGTGTGCATGTTCTCCGCGCAGTGACGGGCTGAGTGAGTGAAGTGCGCGTGTTCCCCGCTCAGTGACGGGCTGAGTGAAGTGAAGTGCGCGTGTTCTCCGCGCAGTGACGGGCTGAGTGAAGTGTGCGTGTTCTCCACACAGCGACGGGCTGAGTGACTGAAATGTGCGTGTTCTCCGCGCAGCGACGGGCTGAGTGAGTGAAGCGCGTGTGTCCCCCGCGCAGCGACGGGCTGAGTGAGTGAAGCGCGCGTGTCCCCCGCGCAGTGACGGGCTGAGTGAAGTGCGCGTGTTCTCCACGCAGTGACGGGCTGAGTGAGTGAAGTGCGCGTGTTCTCCACGCAGTGACGGGCTGAGTGAGTGAAGTGTGCGTGTTCTCCACGCAGTGACGGGCTGAGTGAGTGAAGTGCGCGTGTTCTCCGCGCAGTGACGGGCTGAGTGAAGTGTGCGTGTTCTCCACACAGTGACGGGCTGAGTGAGTGAAATGTGCGTGTTCTCCGCGCAGTGACGGGCTGAGTGAGTGAAGTGCGCGTGTTCCCCGCGCAGTGACGGGCTGAGTGAAGTGTGCGTGTTCTCCGCGCAGTGACGGGCTGAGTGAGTGAAGTGTGCGTGTTCTCCACACAGTGACGGGCTGAGTGACTGAAATGTGCGTGTTCTCCGCGCAGCGACGGGCTGAGTGAGTGAAGCGCGCGTGTTCTCCGCGCAGCGACGG
>CAUYLG010056009.1:0-80100 GCA_963573385.1 Cacajao melanocephalus | reverse complement strand
TGAGACTTACTTTTTTTTTTTTTGAGACAGAGCCTTGCTCTGTCACCCAGGCTGGACTGCAGTGGCCCAATATGGGCTCACTGCAACCTCCACCTCCCAGGTTCAATTGATTCTCCTGCCTCAGCCTCCTGAGTAGCTGGGATTACAGGCATGTGCCACCACGCCCGACTAATTTTGTATTTTTAGTAGAGACAGGGTTTTACCATGTTAGCCAGGCTGGTCTCGAACTCTTGACCTCAAGTGATCTGCCCGCCTTGGACTCCCAAAGTGCTGGGATTACAGGCATGAGCCACCACGCCCGACCTTTTGAGATTTATTATGCTTTTTCTAATCCTTCCAGCTCAAGACAGAGTTTGGAATACCTCCTTTTGCTCTCATAGCATCTTAAGTATTACTACTAATATAGCACCTCCTAGTATATAGCACTTAGCAAATTATACTGTGGTATAATTTGGTTCAAAGTTCTGGACTCCCTGAGGTCAGGAACTCCTTAAGCACTGCACTGCTAGAGGTCTTTCTCATCTTTGTACCTGCAGTACCTAATGCAGTACTTGTCTTACAGCAGACTCAGTACACATGTGGGGAGTGAATGAACTCAGATATTCACACTCCCTTTTCCCTCCCCAAAACATCATAATCAGTACTTTGCGGAAAAAGGTAAACGCATAAGAAGAGTATTAGGGCAAGATGCAACAACAGCATCAACAATCACAACCATAGCTAATTAATACTTAACTGTTGTCAGGCTCTATTCTAAGCTCATACATATATTCACTCATTTGTTTTTCACAGGAACCCTCCTGTCCTCATTTTATGGATGAGAAAAACTGAGGCACAGAGAGACTAATTAAGCAATTTTCACGAGATCATGCACATAGGCCGGGCACAGTGTTCTCACACCTGTAATCCCAGCACTTTGGGAGTCCAAGGCAGGCAGATCACTTGAGGTCAAGAGTTCGAGACCAGCCTGGCTAACATGGTGAAACCCCATTTCTACTAAAAATACAAAAATCAGCTGGGTGTGATGGCACATGCCTGTAATCCCAGTTACTCAGGAGGCTGAGTCAGGAGAATTGCTTGAACCCAGGAAGTGGAGGTTGCAGTGCACTGCACTATAGTCTGGGAGACAGAGTGAGATTCCATCTCAAAAAAGAAGAAAAAATTAACAATAATAATAAGATCACATATAGAGAAAGCAGCAGAGCTGGTTCCAGAGCCTTTATGCTAGAATAGAAAGTGCCTGTTACTCTGTTCATTCTCCTCCTTGTCCAGTGCACAATTATAGTGTTGGGGAAGCAGGAAATCAATTACCAAGTTGCCATTAAGTCTAGAAACTATTGAAGACCAGAATATACATGAATTGTATGCAGTCCTGTGTTTGAAAGGCTTGGAAAACCTTCCACATTTTCATGAGTAATCCTATCCAAATAGTACTACTTCTGAATTGCAAATCATAACAGCCTCTTGTGGGGCCACCAGAGCTGACTAAGCAGAAACTATGATCCTCTGAATGTAGCATTTTTCCTGTTTGCCAGAAATGATGTGTCATTAGTGATGAAGTTATTCTTAAAGTTCCTTTAACAAAACTGTGATTTACATCAAATAACAATGATTTGGAGGGGGTATGGAAATCGCTTATTCTTCCTAAAAAATTATTAATTTTATTAAACTTGATCTCTCCCTTTTTCTTGGATGTTTATAAAATTTAAGTCTTTCACAGATACCTTCTCTTAAGCTGCTGTTTTTCGTATCATGGAAATCTAAGCCTTTGTTTTTTTGTTATGGCAATTGAGATGGTACAGTATAATATACCCACAATTAGTGAAATAGAAAAAAAACTTGCATTTTCCTTCTTTACCCTTGAAATCATTCCATTATATCTTCTAGGAATTTATCTCACTAATATCTTGAAAACAGAAGAAGGCAATCCTGAGGTTCTAAAAAGACATGGAAAAGAGCTTATAAACTTTAGCAAAAGGAGAAAAGTAGCAGAAATAACAGGAGAGATCCAGCAGTACCAAAATCAGCCTTACTGTTTACGAGTAGAATCAGATATCAAAGTAAGTTGAATTATTTAAAGATTCATACTTCTGATTAAGTTTATAAACTACCTAGTAAAAGGCAGGTTTATTTTATAGGGGAGAAAAAGTAAAATAAACCTTAAAAGAAATGTACTTACATTAAATGTTTTCTTTCCATGAATTTCAAACTGAATTTATAATTTTTAATATTAATTTTTTTCTTTGCATTTATTTTAGAGGTTCTTTGAAAACTTGAATCCAATGGGAAATAGCATGGAAAAAGAATTTACAGATTATCTTTTCAACAAATCCCTAGAAATAGAACCACGAAACCCTAAGCCTCTCCCAAGATTTGTAAGCATTTGTATATTTATATTTCTTTTACATTTATATACGTTTTTCAGTTGTCGTCTACATCTGGTGATGTCATTACTACCATATGTGTTATATAGATTAGTTTTCTATAAAGGTATTTGGGGATGAAGTATACATGTGATAGTTAAAAGTAATGAAAAAGTACTTAATAATTATGCCCAGGAATATCCCACTTGCTTCCAGATAAATGAATATTAATATTAATTTGAGGAAATCCTGATACCAAAGATGATGAAATTGAGCAAATACTATATAAGTTTTTTAATTTTTTTTACCTCAAAAAATGTTATTTAAGATTTTAAGAACAGGAAATTGAATGAATTTATACTAATTCACTTATAATAAATATATCTACTTATGACATTTTAAAAGTAATGACTTATTAAAACTTTTAACCATGAATCAGCCATAAAATATCAAGTTTTGCTAACAATACTTTCTTGGGGAAATAAAGTTTCCATTGCTTTTTGTTACTTTCAGTGCCTGGCCAAATTTATCTTCAGAATCATCAGCTCACTGATTTGACTATGTACTCTCTTATTCATAAAAAAAGTCAAAAATCTGCCTGGCACAGTGGCTTGTGCCTGTAATCCCAACGCTTTGGGAAGCCAAGGCGGGTGGATCACCTGAGGTCAGGAGTTCGAGACCAGCCTGGCCAATGGTGAAACCCTGTCTCTAATGAAAGACAAAAAGTCGGGCATGGTGGTGGGTGCCTGTAGTCCCAGCCACTTGGGAGGCTGAGGCAGGAGAGTCACTTGAACCTGGGAAGTGGAGGTTACAGTGAGCCAAGATTGTGCCACTGCTCTCCAGCTCCAGCCTGGGAGACAGAGCAAGACTTGTCCCAAAAAAACAAAAAAAAAGTAAGTCAAGAGGCTGGAATTAAACATAGGTGGCTTCTAAGTGACCAAGATAAATCACGTCTTTAATTAAAGTATATGCAATTGCCTGACAAGAAAATTTCTCAAGCCCTTGTTCAGTTTTTAGTAAGATGAATTAAAAATAGAAAGTTAGAAATAGGTATATAATCTGCTGCAGTGAGGCACTCTGATATAACACTGAGAAATGATCATTTTGCAAGGAAAATGCCATAAAACATAAATTCAGAAATGAAAATTTGGGTAATTCCATGCATTTGTAAATAGAAATGGTCCTAATGGCATCACTATTACAGTATAGGAAGGTATTGTAATTCATAGTGATGATCCTGGCTTTTCAGCAAGGTTAAATTTGCTCAAAATAGTCTATTTTAAAAACCAAGGAAATATACATTTTAGAATAACTTCCATCCAAAAATATTTTAAATAACAAATACTCTAATATTTACAGGACTAAAAGTTATTTAAAGAAATGCATTGTTTAATAATTTAGATACCCAGGGCTTCAGCAAAATAGAATGTTAACACTTTAAATTTTCTACTTTTATTTGAATCATTATGTCCTTGTTAGTGATTTACGATTTTCCTATATATTAGCTGATTTTTACCAGGCACATATAGAAGAATCTTCCTTTCTACTACAGTGTTTTAAAGTGTTGTGTTTCTTTTGATATGTCTACAGCCAAAAAAATATAGCTATCCCCTAAAATCTCCTGGTGTTCGTCCATCAAACCCAAGACCAGGTACCATGAGGCATCCCACACCTCTTCAGCAGGAGCCAAGGAAAATTAGTTATAGTAGGATCCCTGAAAGTGAAACAGAAAGTACAGCATCTGCACCAAATTCTCCAAGAACACCGTTAACACCTCCGCCTGCTTCTGGTGCTTCCAGTACCACAGATGTTTGCAGTGTATTTGATTCTGATCATTCAAGCCCTTTTCACTCAAGTAGGTGCAAAAATTCTAAGTGCATTAAGGTATTTATTGGTATTATACATGCTAGAGGTAAAAAAGAATGTTATTTTTGTATATGTGTGAACTTGTAGATAAGTCAAATGCCATTTCAAAAGATATCATTATAAAAATATAAGACAAATTCTAAACTCCATCAACTTGAAATTTCTAAAAAAAAATCTGCTAGAACAGCCCTCTTTAAATTTATGATACTTTAATGAAAGACCTAGTGATAAAATTGGCAGTTTAAATTTCATTGGAGCTTTTCATATGCATTCCTCATATCCACAGGAAATGAAGATTACTCTTAACATCTACAATTAATTGTAGTCCCATGTTTCAAATGTTGCCTGCCCCCAGAATTATTATACAGGCTGAGTATCCCTAATCCAAAAGTCCAAAATCCAAAGTGTTCTAAAACCCAAAACTTTTTAAGCAGCAACATGACGCTCAAAGGAAATGCTCATTGGAAGATTTCAGATTTTTCTATTAGGGATGCTAAATCAGTAAGTATGGTGTAATATTCTGAAATCCAAAACACTTTTGGTCCCAAGCATTTCAGATAAAGGATACTTAACATATATTTGCATACTAGGCAGGGTACACCATCTACTCCCCATCAAATTATTTAGTAGCTTTAAATTTTGCAGTATATAAGATTTAAGCCCTTTTTGTGTACCCAGTGGTACCCTAATGATATATAATATCTGCTAATACACTGTCTGTGCTTTTCAGTGCAGCTAAACAAATCTCACGGACTGCACACTACTGCTTATCCATCTCTTATTTCTAGACCAGCACTGTCCTGTAGAAATATAATGTGAGCCACATGTATAACTTTAAATGTCTAGTAGCCACATTAGAAAAAGCAAAAATAACTTTAATACATTCTACTTAACCTACTATATCACAAATAATGTCATTTCACATGAAATCAATAAAAAAATTTATGATTGAGATATTTTATGTTCCCTTTTTTTGTTCTAAGTCTTTAAAACCCAGTGTGCATTTTACACACAGCACATCTCAGTTCAGACAAGCCACAGTCAGATGCTCAATAATCACATATGGCTAGTGGTTGCCAAACTACAACTTACCTTTATTTGGTTTTTTGAAAGGCTACCTTTTCAATCTAGATCACCATTAATTTTCTAATTAATTTCATGTGAAACTTTAAAGCTCTTCTAAGAATCTTTTTCATTTGTTCATTATTGAATCACAACTTGAATCCAGTCACCTTTAACTCTTTCATGACCATTTCTACATGCTCTTACCGTTGGCTGTCTTAGCTCAATGTGCTAATCAAGTTCCCCCCTAATATTTTACATAATAGAATCTAATACTGGAGGCAGCATGATATTATTATGGGGGAGGAAGTTGAGAAGCACTAACCTCAAAGTTAGAATTTCTGGTTTATCATTCCAGTCTGCTAATTCACTTTCTGATTTCAGATAAAATACTTTTTTTGTGCCTCCTGGGGGTCAAATTCGATTTTTAAGATTCTCTCAGTTGGAAGAAATGTAACTGAAAATATACTTAAAATAATTCTTTGGTAGTATATTATTTTGAAATTTGGTCCAGAATCCCATTGGTTTCTTCCTGTAGTATACATACATTTGTAGTTACTCAGTAGTCTTTGTGCCATCTAAACTGTATTTGGGCAGGGCATGGTGGCTCATGCCTGTAATCTCAACACTTTAGAAGACCTAGGTGGGAAAATCCCTTGAAGGAGTTTGAGACCAGCCTGGGCAACATAGTGAGACCCCATCTCTCCTAAAAAATAAAAAAATTAATTAGCTGGGAGTGGTGGTGTGCACCTGTAGTCACAGCTACTTGGGAGGCTGAAGTGGGAGGACTGCTTGAGCCCAGGAGTTTGAGGTTGCAATGAACTGTGATCATGCCACTGTATTCTAGCCTGGGTAACAGTGAGACCCTGTCTCAAAGTGTATTTGTCTTGAGAATACTATGACTTGGCATTATTTGGTGACTGAAGATCACTGAGTCTTTTTTTTTTTTTTTTTAATAAAACTTTTGGTAGAGATGGGGTCTTGCTGTGTTGCCCAGGCTGATCTCAAACTTCTTGCCTCAAACAAACCTCCTGCCCTTGCCTTCCAAAGTGCTGGATTACAGATGAGCTGCTGTGCCTGGCCATGGAGTCATGTGACACAAATAGTAAGCTGTCAGATATTTTTGATAAGTTCAAATAGATACCAAATTAAAAAATTCCCATTCTCCCCAACTTGCCAAGCCCCTAAATTAAGTAATGAAATGAAACCAGCACCTTTTCAGTACATCTGATTTAAAATCATTATTTATTCTGACCCAGTTAACTCTTTGCAGGATTTTTTTTTTCCCTAGAGCAGACAGCTATAGGTCTGTATCACTAAGGATTCTCAAATAAATGTGTTATTGAAACCACATAAAAGTCATCAATTGCCAATTCTACTTCTTTAAGTAGCTAAAAATGAAAGAGGTGGAAAAACAGGAGATAAGCACATTAAGTTCTCTACTAGTGCTGAATCTTTAAATGACTAAACGGGGAAGAAGAAATCATTCTAGAATGCAGTGCTCTGGATCCTGCTTTGTTATAAGTAGTTATAAGTATTATTAGTATTAAACAGCTGGACAGGTGGAGAAAACATTGTTTCAGGAATTAGGCTTTGTAATCTTAGACTTGAGGGTTTTCTCGATTTCTCTTCGTCTGTGATAAAGAAAAACCCTATTACTGCTCCCTTTGCCTTTGGTAAAAACTGAAAATAACCGTGTGCTATATTAATCCCTTCCTTAAAACTTCTCAGTTGCCTTTGTATATTAAAGGTCTCCTCCACATGCTTTTGTCTTCGCTTTTGCCTAACAGATCTGTGAGTGTCAGATCACCCAGAGCATCCAACTTGCTACCCACTGTTTAGCCACCAAAGTGAATACCTACTTTCTTGTTTCCCTCAGGGCCTGAGAGAAAAGAACTGCTTTGACTGCAGTCATATATCATCCCAACATACTTCACTCAATACAAAGCAGTATTAAACAAAGTTCCATTAAGTTTTTCAAAAGGCAAAGTTTGAGTAGAATTTATCAGTTATAATACTGTTCTTTTTTACTCTTATAGTTTTTTCCCAAAATAATGACTTTTAAACCTATAATTAATTCTTGCAGCCAGTATCTCCTGCATCTTTTACTCCTTGCTAAGCACTTACTTGTCTTCATTAGGAAAGCTTGCAATCTTACTGAGAGATTAAAAATATTCATAGTGCAAAGAGATTCATAGTTAAATTCTAAAAAAGTGATGAATAAATACTGGAGAAGCTTATCGAAAGATGACCTCAGAATGGGCAAGAGTGGTCATGGAAAGCTTTGTGGTAAAAACAGGGCAGAGAAGTGGCCACCTACTTAGTGCTGCCACATATACATTCAAAGCCCTGTTCCACACCTTACCCTGGCCAGGTCCAGCTTTGAGGTAATGACGACAGTTGCTGGGAAAAAGAGAAAAGACCACCAGCTCACTACTTGTTTCTACTGCTGTAATAGAGAGGAGAGAATGATGAAAGGCTCTTGTTACCTCCCTGTTTGAAGACTGCCTGGTTGAAAAAGGGAGTCAGAGGTCTCTGTATCTCCGTCCCTTAGGGGGGACTCTTTACCAACAAAAAGATTGTATTACAAGCATGTTAAGCTGATAGGCAAGGCTTTTCCTCCTGGAAGACTGGTGTAGGTGATGAGTTTCTAATCTCAAATACATTTGTGTTTACCAGGCTTTTATGAGTTTAAGAAGTTATCATTCATACATTTTTTTTCTATGGGAAAATGCTTGTTTCTATCAAGAATGACTCCTATATAAACCGGGGAGTATCTTTCAGAGTGGTTTCAACCCTGACTGTGTAATCTGTTGAGGAGCTTAAAAAAAATGTAGGCTCAGCCCACACTTAAACTGGCATTGGTACCTGGGCCATCAGTATTTTTTAAAAACTTCCCATAGGATTCTAATATACAGCCAAGATTGAGGACCATTTGTCTGTCATCTGTGGGACTATGCTTAATAAATTAATACTGTCTTAAAAATTAATTAGATTTCATTCCTGAGTCATTATTAGTAATTTGTTCAGTATCTAACTGACAAGAATTTCTAGCATATATTTCTTGATTAGAGCATGTAAATTTCTGAAAGAATTTTGGTAGCATTTTCCAGGCAGTAAGACCAAGCAACTAGTGCCCCAAATTTACCAAATGCATGAGTCTAAAAAAGCCTGTGCTGTATATAAATATACTCAAAGCCAAGTTTACATCTGTGTACACAAGTGTGCATGCATATGTATAATTATTCTTTCAAAATGACTGCAGTTGTAACAGTCATGGGCTTTGTGCTTTAATTTTATTCCTATTACTATAATGTATTAAGTGTACTAACATGTTCTTGAGGCCTATCTCCAGGAGATATATATTTTTTTTTTCCAAGAAAAGTGGGACATATATAAGTAGGTAAACAACAAAGCTAGATACTCCTTTAATCTCTATCACATCAGATCTCTGGCTCCCTTTTACAACCAGGCAATCTTCAATTATAGGTAACTAATAGAAAAGAAAATCATTGGCAGAGCAACAGCTTCATGTAATTTCAGAATATAAAAATGAATTTTAATCATCTGAAAGGTAATATTAGAATTAGCTGGATTGCTACACTTAGGAATCCTAAGTTCCAAATAAATATCAGTACATATGGAGACAGACAGATTACTTGAAATGAGGGCTGACTAGAAAATAAGACTACTGTATCTATATAAACAGTCAAGGTAACAGAAGTCATGACAGCCAAGCCTGGAATGTGAGATTATCTTCCTTCTGACCAAACGTGCTTGAATAAAATTAATGTTCCAAATTATGTGAGAGATTGCTTAGAGTGTAAAAATATATATATTAATTAAATCAGCTCAGTCTAGTATTATTTTAGTCTCTTGGATATTACAATGTTATCTGTTCCATGTGTCGTTAGTATGAAACAGCATAATATAAAACGACTATATTGATTTAGAAACAACAGTATAGATCATTTAGCCTTTTGTCTCAGTTTTCCTACTTTAATGCTCTTGGGGCTTTCGCTTTTGATTTTCAGTTTTTTTTCTTAATATTGTTGAAATTAGACTTTCTAAATTTAAATTTATCAGCATTTCCTATGTAAAATGAGTCCTAGCACCAAATGTTTATTGACTTTTTAAAAAAAATGTTTATGACTATAAAAGGAAAAACCCTGTATCACTTTTGAGCTTGTTTAAATATCCAAAGTGCTAGTTATTTTGTGATGAGAATATGCACCCCAAGAACATTTTTGAAAGACATGTAATTAGTAACTTATTTTTCTATTTATATACAATAAATTTACTTGTTTTACAAGTTTGAATTTTCAAAATAATCTTTAGTAAATAGCATTTTTATATACATCCAGCTGAACTTTTTGCTTGAATTGGGTTTCTACATTTTAAAAAGTCTTTCAGTAATATAGGATATTTTAGTTTTTTCATGAATGTTTGTCATTTAATTATTATGAGATCAAGTAAATCCAGAAGGAACCTTTTAAATTCCCAGTATGATAACCAGTTTTTTCTTCTCAAAAGTAAGTAGTAATGAGATTTTACTATAAACGGTTACAGCATTCTTTAAAACTAGAATGACAATAACATTTTCATCATAAATACAAATTTTTGCAGATAAGTTGAATATATCAATGAAAGAAAAAAATCTACTTTTTCTTGTTTCCTTTCACAGGCAATGATACCGTCTTTATCCAAGTTACACTGCCCTATGGCCCAAGTTAGTATATTTGGTTTAAGACTCATAATTCTTGCTTTGGCTTTAAAAATCAAACCAAGTATAACCTTTCCTGCTAAAACTCTTCTTGGGTCTGGCAGCATTGGTACCTTGCTTGCAATGTCCTAGAAGTGAGGCCTTCACTTGTGCTATCTTTTGATCATAAATGATTTGCTTAAATTTATGTATTTTTCATGCTTTTACAAAACCTTGTTTCTGTCTTAAAAGAACATATTAAATAAGTGGCTTCCACATTTAACCATTTCTTTTTAACAACTGTAGAGTTCTAAATATATTTTAATGCTCAACTTTGAAGGAAAAAAAAAAAAAAAAGCAAGAGCATGCATGCGCCTATGGGAATGCTGGCAGCTACATGCAGTTTCTAAACCACAAAATATACTTAGCCTGATAGCAGGATAGATTATAATGACAACTGCTTTTGACTTTAGAATAACTTTCTTATAATTGTAATTATTCAAAGTATAGCCTAAATACTGATAAACAAAATAAAGCTCCATTTTAATTTTAAGGTAAACTAACAATTCACTAAATTTCATTATTTTAATTATTTTAAGCCAATTAATATTTTTTACTGTCCTTTCATACAAGTAATTTCAAAAATGTGTACAATGGAAAATGCTAGTTACAAGCTGAATTAACTGTATATTCTCAAGGAAAAAGGTAGGTGATCAAAAAGTTGATCATTTAAATAATATCAGTACACAAAGTACTCTTTTTAAGATCTATATTGTTATAACATATAATTGACAAAAAGCTTAAGGCTTAAAGGGAAAAAAACTGCCAAGTATAATTTTGAATGATGATTTAAGTATTTTTTTCATGTCTTTTTTTATAGTGTGTGTAAACTAACAACATAAGTGTTGTTTTCCAAAGTGTAATTTATATGCCTACCTTAGGTTCTTGTTACCATAAATGTTTGTAAGAGAGGTTCCAATTGGTAGCTTTACTTACCTTTTTTGTGCCAGTTCACCAACTTAGGTTCACTAGATTTTAGTGTAATTTCTGTTTTCATTGTCAGGGCTGCCTCAGTTGTCTTGAATAGTGCCATCGCCAGTAAAATGTTTAGATTTAAAGTATAATGAGCCTCTTTTTGCTTACGAGGCAAAGGAGAGCCTATAACTAAACAAAATGAGGAGAGCCCCCTCACCTAGACACTATGATTCTTTCCCTTGCATCCTTTGAGACAAATGCTAGGGAGAGACATTAAAGAGAGTGGTTAAGAGCAGAATCTCTACTCCCAGGGACTATCCAGTAAGGTGGGGAAGTTCTATAAATTCTAATAAAGTCAAAGAAAAAAATGAACCTATTATAGAGTCTAAAAATTACCATTCCAAAGATTTTCAGTAGCTCACTGTCTCCTAGACATCTGAGAATCAGACCCAATTAAAAATTGCAATAATAGATTAACAGTGGGAATGTTACTTTGTTCAGGCAAAATAACAGAATATCTTAGGCAGCTTTTTTCTAAATATTCTGCTAAAAAATGTCTGCATGCTTTTATGGCAGTTTGCTTTAATAAATGAAATACTATTGGGTATTGGTTTATTGAACTGCTTTTGGTACTTCTACACGTTACTTTTAATTATAAGCAGTTTCCAGCTAAGCCTTTTCAAGATAAATAAATGAAATAAAATTCCTGTGAACTTTTTCTTAAAAATTTAACATCCTACAGGATCTGCTTCTGTATCATCTATAAGTTTAACCAAAGGCACTGATGAAATGCCTGTCCCTCCTCCTGTTCCTCCACGAAGACGACCAGAATCTGCCCCAGCAGAATCTTCACCATCTAAGGTAAAGTAGGAAATCTTGTTATGTAGAAGTTGGAATCATTACAGTTACATTATAAACTGCTTATGTCTAGTTTAGTTCTCACTGGGATAAGTTAACATTTCAGAGTATATGGGCTTAATCGTTTAAACAAGGATTACATATGGATTCAGCATGCAGTAATGTTTATTTCTTTTCTTCTGAAGGTAGTTTTTTGGTATGCTTTTAAAACCATTGTAAACCTAAGGCTATGGTTATTTTCAGGAAAAAAACAAAAGCTTTAATCTATAAAGTAAGAGTTTGGTTTCAAGCAGTTCTTTAAAACATACAGAGAGAAAATCCTAAGCTTTGTATAAAGACACATTATAAGTCAAACTGTATCTTGGCATATGCTAAAAGTTACTTATCTGAGCCCTTAATAGTAAATCTGACATACTTTTAAATGGAGTTTTCATGAAAATTCTGGGTTTGGAAGAGACTCTAAAGGCTCAAAATAGCTATTATTTCTACTTATATAAATGTTTTTCTTTTTGGCCAACTGTCAACTTAATTCATGAGTTCTTAAGCTGTCCAGAGAACAGAGCACCAGGATAAGTCAAGACATTCTTTGTAGAACTTCAGGAATGTTCATATAGTTAAAATTATAAAATAAGTAATTTATGCTAAATTAGAAACGCTCTTAGATTGAGTGATAAGCTAAGCAAGCAGTAGCAAACAAAAAAATTTTGAGGAAAAACATTAAAGTAAAAACTTTGGCAAAAAAAATTTTTTTCTATGAATTGGCAGAACCTCCCATATAAAACATATGCCATCCTTGGCAACATAGCAAGACCGTGACCTTACAAAAAATGAAGAAAAGTAGCCGGGCATGGTGGTGCATGCCAGTGGTCCTTGCTTCTTGGGATGCTGAGGTGGGGGGATCACATGAGCCCGGGAGGTCAAGGCTACAGTGAGCCATGATTATACCACTGCACTCCAGTTTGGGCAACAGAGCAAGGACCTGTTGCCCCCCAGAAAATTTTTTTAATTAAAAAGAAAACATATGGCAAAATTACCTGTTGCACATTTAGCATCCTTCCAACAGCATGTTTGAAAACCCCAACTTAATTCTTAATGTAGTCATTGTACTTCATAAATTTATTAATAAATGTGTATTTTATTCTTTTTTTCATTTGTTAGATTATGTCTAAGCATTTGGACAGCCCCCCAGCCATTCCTCCTAGGCAACCCACATCAAAAGCCTATTCACCACGATATTCAATATCAGACCGGACCTCTATATCAGATCCTCCTGAAAGCCCTCCCTTATTACCACCACGAGAACCTGTGAGGACACCTGATGTTTTCTCAAGCTCACCACTACATCTCCAACCTCCCCCTTTGGGCAAAAAAAGTGACCATGGCAATGCCTTCTTCCCAAACAGCCCCTCCCCCTTTACACCACCTCCTCCTCAGACACCTTCTCCTCATGGCACAAGAAGGCATCTTCCATCACCACCATTGACACAAGAAGTGGACCTTCATTCCATTGCTGGGCCGCCTGTTCCTCCACGACAAAGCACTTCTCAACACATCCCTAAACTCCCTCCAAAAACTTACAAAAGGGAGCACACACACCCATCCATGCACAGAGATGGACCACCACTGTTGGAGAATGCCCATTCTTCCTGAGTTCCTCTGTACTGGGATGTATATTTTCCTAGCCCCAAATCCATTGCTGGCAATGGATGCACTGAATGTGCCAGCACTGAGGAGTTAAAATGAGAACTCCAAACACTAACGACTTTTCTTCAAGATGCAGTATAAGACAATGAATTTTAACCTAGATGTAATTATAAAGTGGAAATGGTATTCCAGTTTAGAATATGGAAAGACTGACTTAGAGGAATTGGACAACTGATTGCACCTGAAAATCAAGTAAAGGGACTTTTTCTGGCCAACAGGCTGGAGTCCTCTTTTTGTGAAGTGATCTTTATCATAAAAGGGATGGAAAACATAGTCTGGTGTCCAGCAGGCCCACCTGATGACAGTTTTTGTAATTCAAATTATGCACTTTTAAAAAAAACTTAAACAGGGATCTTAATATCTTCCTTTGTTTTCCTTTGCTTTACTCTTCTACTTTAGAATATTTTCTTAAAAATCACTCAAAGGACTGTGAGGAAAGGCTGTGGTACCTGACCTTGTTGAAATCAAGGCCCGGCACTGTACTACAGTCCTGTTTACAGATTATTACAGTGAACTGAATGGGTACCGAGGCTTCACCAAAGAGGTACTTTTTTGTTGTTGTTGTTGTTTTAGGAATAATTATATCAATTTTAAGAGCATTCCCCCTCACCTGTCCCCACACACCCAAACAAAATGTGGTGGTGTTGCCTTCAAAAAAGAGAAGTTTTGTGTTATTAACATGACAGAAGAACTTTAAAAAAAAAAACTGTCAAGTATTCTATTTGCATTTAGGAGACTGTTAATCTATGCTAGATTGTCATTTTTCCCTCCTTCTCCCACAAAAGTTTACTGGTAATCCATGTCATGGCTCATATCTATCCCTCTAACCATACCATGGAAATGCAGGCACCCAATGTGAAAAGGAGCACTTGCTGGGCATCACTGACACCGTTCATGTTTTACTAATAGTTGAGTAATCAGCATATCTAGAATTATCTTGCATTGCCTAAATCATATGTATATAGTGAATGTTATATAATATACCTGGCAGGTCTGTTTTAATTTAATTGAATAAAGATACAAATACTTTGTTTGGCTGGTATATATTAAATTATTATATGAAGAAAATGGTTGATTCTTATTTCTTTTAGTTGAAAAACACACAAAAACACTAAACATAAAAGCACGTATTGTGGTACGCCTTGGTTTCTAGTTCTGGATATATGTCTTAATCCTAAAGAATGATCTAAAGTCACAGTTTGGCATATAGAAAGATATTTGGTTAGAATAGGATGGGTATCTTTTAAGCAGAACTTTGTAAGTTTTAAGTTCCTAAGCAACATGTATACAGTTTGTTAAGGTTTATATGGAACATTCTACCTTGCTTGAGGTTTTCTGCTTTATCAAATCTATTCATAATAGAACATCTACCTGCATCATTACTATCATAATATGGATTATTCATAAAGTGTATATGTACTGTTCTTCTGAGTCTAACAAATACTGTGACTGAAATGCATGCACCTTGTTGAAGAGAAAACATTTTATTAATCTTCACTATAATGTCTGTGAAATGTGCAGTATTCCATCCTTAGAGTTATCTGGTTCATCAGCGTCTGCATGTATCCTCTGAATAATGAAACATTTCCACAATTCTGTTCACCACACCATTACAGACATTTTTAGGAGTGCTGCAACATGGTGGGAACTTAGTACTTTAATAATTTCCTATATTTATTAAAGTGTAAAATATACATCACGATAGTACAAATGTAGTCCTTTAAGACCAGAAGGTATGTTAACTGCACCATCATTATTAAGCAATCTATCCTATTTTATTTATTAGAGTTGAATCCTTTTTGTTCAGTATCTATACCATTCCTATGATGGTAGCCATTTTTTCTCTTTATAAAATATTTCTTCTTTGAAAAGTGTCCTAAAAAATTAATTTCATATCCCTTCTTGGATGCAAAGTGTCCATTAGACCATCCACTCAACAGTATTTATCTAAGCCAACTTACTAGTGCTGCTACAACTAATCATGATACACAGTCCAGAATCTCCAAGGACTTTTTACTGCGCCAGCCTCGTTGTCCCTAGGATTTCCCTTTTTATGTCTCATGGATTACTTCTCTTTTTAATTGCCCCAGGCCCATTTCAAATGAGAACCTGATAAAAGTCACATTAGACCCCACTCAATATGTCTTTGGCTAATGTGTTAGCCTTCAATAAGGTGATAACCCCTTTTCAATCTATCTATAAAGAAGAAAAATGCAAATTTGGAGTTCTAATCTTATTTCTCCCAAAGGGAACTATTCTTCTACCCCATGGTTCTAGAAGACCACTTCACTGTGCAACAGCTTTACATGCATTGTGGATAGAGGATATTTTTATTCTGAACTGTGACATTTGGGTAAAAATGTTTTCTGCAGTGGTAACTGATAAGAAAAATTCCAGCTGGATGCCCTTAGGTGGAGGTGAGAAAACGGTACCCTCACCTTCTTCTCAGTATGAAACATTAACTAGTTGACAGATTTACCCTTGTAACAGAAATATACTTAATGAGGGACCAGAAATGCCAGAGAAGATAAATGCATCATTACAAAATTGTGCTTTTGAATCCTGGACATTACAGGGGGGTAAATGCAACATGACTTTTTGTTAACCACATTCTAAAACGTGGAACATTTCTTTTAGAAACAAAAATATTTCAAGGCTGACTTTACTTAGTGGGCTGATAATCAATATAAATACAGAGAAGCTTTTCCCATCTATACACTTTTTAAAACAGGAACAGATAAGAAATATATGTTTCTAAATTTATTGAAAGACAGGTTATTTACTCTTCCCAGTCCTCCAAATGTATTTTAAGACTATACATTATCAGGAAGTATACAAACACTGAGATTTTGCTTAATTAAAGGTTGTTGGGCATTAAGTTATGTTTAGTAGGTTACTATTTTCTAACAACTCAAGGATGCTTTAACGGATCTGAATTTAACAAGAGCATACCACACTAATACTACAATCAACAACAGTTCAGTGAACAATTACTATGTCAGCTGGAGGCTATATTATGATTCTAAATTCTTAAAAGTTTTTTTCCCCTCCATAAATCAAAAATTACCTTATGTAAACCAAAAATTAGTTGGTATTTATGGTCATGATCTTAATTCTCAAATTTAGCTTAATCTTGTATTTAATTGTCTTTTAATATGACAAATTCAGACTTTTAAGTGGCTCAGCAAAATAAATAGAGGAGGAGTGTCCCAATTAGTGTTGTACATATTGAGGAAAACCTTTTTGTTCCTTCAGATTTAGAAACAATTTAACCATTTATTTCATGGTATTCTGCTGCTGTGAATAGGTTTGCTTACTCTTTTAACATATATTGTATGACTACCCAAGTATAGGTCCTGTTGTATTCCACATTAATCTTTACCAGTAAATAAACATCACAAGGTTAATACTGGTTTGGCAGAAAGAATTATGCAGTAAAGTTATTTATAAGGGAACATGATGATTTTATTCAATATTTTTCTTCTTTGAAACATCTCATTACTAACTTATAAAATTATTTCATAATCCCTTATACATGAGCCAATGAAATATTTTGAGCTCTTCTTAAGCATGAAGTCTCTTATAAATCTAAACAACAAAAGCACTTGTAACTTGTTTTGTAAATTCCATGCCTTATTTTCCATTTTTGACACCGTAAAGTGCATTTTCTGTCGACTGTGAGCAAATTTCCCTTTTGCCTTTAATGAAAATAGTGCATTAAGTAGCCAATTGCTGCAGAATTATAAAGCAAGTTAGCTAACGGTGGGTCACGTTGGACTACCACTCAAAGAAACAAGATGCATAACAGATGGAAGGTACATGTGGTGTGGCTTAGGGAGAGCGCACCTGTGCCAGATGCATGCCACTTTCAGTAGCTGCCAAATGTGCCTTTAATTAAGAACATCTCTAATTTTTTTCTTCAGATCAAGTCAGCATTTGGGGGCGGGATTAGGGCAGGGAACTTTGGGGTGCAACTATCTGGTGAAACCACCAGAGAATTTGTCAAGGTGACATGTATAATTTTAGTTGAGATGTGTTTGTATATATATGTGTATTTGCCTTTGTTTAGTAGCACGGTTATTTGCTAAAATAATTGTCAAAAAAAATTGCTCTGTCGGTCTTACTTTGATGTAAGAACAAAGTGTGGTCTATATACATCTAATATGGCCTTTGTACCTAACCATGTTCATAGGTGATCTTTGTACTCTGTGTGCAGCAGTATTTGGTTTGCATTTAAAGTGAAAATAACGGCTGTTATTTTTCTGGCATTACTAAGATAAACCGAAAAATAATAAAGAAAAATGCCTTACATAGCCCACAAGTGTATTATTTTTGCATGTATTTATTTTAAAGAGCAGTATTTTTGAAATCATTAGTGATTCCCATTTAGCTCATACTTGCCATATAGAAATATTTTGCATTTTATCATGGTTTTTCTTTGGAGGCACTTTTTCCTGTATCAAGTTATAAAAGGATAAAAGAAGTTTCCTATTTCCCTGTGTGTCAGATTTGCTCATTGTAGTTAGTGGGATGCCCTTGGGATGAAAATTAGTAACTTAAAGTGACCTTGGGTGTCACCTGGATGAAGTTTCAGAGTGCTAAGGCATTTGTATTCCATAAAAGAAGTTTTGAGATACCACAGCTCCCTGACAGGCAGCTTTTGCTGAGATCAGCTGGAATGAGGCAGCCTGACATTTAGTAATACTTTCTAGGCTTGCCACGAAAATATGAGTTTAAGGTTGTAAGTAAAGAATTATGCAAATGTACTGTCATTCAGTGTGAACTACAGAATGTAAAAATTAATGAATCCTTAGAGAGCCAATCCCCTGATTTAAAAATAAAGGTAGATGAGGCCTGGAGAAGTGAGATGACTTAGCCAACATCATGTGGTAGTTAGTGAATCTGACCACTGACTCGGCTTTGATCCCTGGTATTTGGAGGACTGCCTTCAGGAATACCTAAAATTAACTGGTGATTTTTACCCCCTGGTTTAAAGACACGTTGTCACTGATTTATACAGATTCATTTGGTAGATCACTGTGAAATCCAAGCATGAATTATCGAGTATATTCTAGGAATTTAATAGCTATAGGAAAATAACATTCTTATTAGTTCCACTTTCTGAATTTTTCTCTTGAAATGTCACTTATTTTGAGCTTTAACCAAGTGATTTACTTTTTAACTCATTTTAATCCTGTTAGGTCATCGCAGATCTGTCGTACGGTACAGTCAGTCCATGGTTAAGCCTGCCTTTTTGCCGACAGGCGCACATAGTGTCCAGAGGGAAGAAGGGCTTTGATATAAAGTACAATTCCAAAAAGGCAGTTTATCCATTCTAACATTTTAGGACTCTTGATTCTTACTGGAGACAAGAAAAACTATAGCCTACTTAAAAACTAATTTCTCTGCCTCAGTAACTCATGAAGAAAAGAGTAGGTGCTAAGTAAATGCTAACTAAACTTACGAGGGATGCATTGTCAAAGTTTACTGGTTTTTAGGTATCTTTTAAGAGGCTGGTTGCTTATCCTGAAGCCCTCATAATTTGATTCTTTACTATCTGACTTCCTTTGCTGTTTATCATCACTTAAATTGGTTCTGAGTGACCTTAGTTTATAAGCATTTGATAAGGGCCCATCTGACTATTCAGCATTCAACAAATATTTATTCTTCCAGGTACAATTCTGATATTAGGAATATGGCAATAAACAAAACAGGCAAAAGTACACGTCATCATGGGGTTTATAATCTAGTGAGGAGATGGAGACAATAAAAAGTAGCAAGCATAATAAGTAAGTATATTATACATTCAAATGTTTTCACTTATGAACAAAAAAGGATATGGCAATTGCAAATGTGGGGTCCAGGGGAGGTGAACTTAAAATGGAATGGTCAGAAGCCTGCCTCATAGAGATGACATTAATAGACTTGGAAGAGGTGAGGGAACAACACGTGCACATATCTGGGAGAAGACTATGTCAAGTCACAGGGAACAGCCAGTGAAAAGCCCAGAAGCAGAAGCGTATTTGGTATATTTGAGGAATATGACGCTGCTTGTATATGGAGAAGAATAAATGTGGGCAGAATAGGAGGAGATGCCATCAGAGGTTTGATAGAGCCTAGCTCACTTAAGGCTTTTTTAAAGACTAAAAGGCTTTTAGCCTTTGTAATGACTTTGACTTCTTAGTGACAGAGTAACCAGTGACAAGATCTGATTTACATTTTAACAGCGTCACTCTGGCTGTCCCGTTGAGAATAAAACACTAGGAATAGGGAGACTAACCCAATACAAAAGCGGCTTGGACCAGGGTGATGGCAGCGGAGGTGTTCAGAAGACGTCAGCCAATATGCTGATGGTCTAAACGTGAGGTGTAAGAAAAACAGAATTGTTAAAGATGATGTCAAGGTTTTGGCCAGAGCAACTGGAAGGATAAAGTTACCATTAACTGGGGTGGGGAAGATATGGTTCAAGCAGGCTTGGACACATTAAGTTCAATGAATATATTAGACATCTTAAGAGATGTCAAGGAGGCAGTTGAAGATGTTAGTCTGGAGTTTGGGAGAATAGCCTAAGCTAAGGATTGGGAGTCACTTTCATAAAGATATTAAAGCCTGCATAAGACCACAAAGAAAGTGAGTATAGACTAGAAAAAGAGGAGCTCTAAGCAAAGGAGAGCTGTGGGGCACTCTAACATTAAAAGACAGGGGACAGGCCAGGCCTGGTAGCACCAGCTACTCTGGAGCCTGAGGTGAGAGGATCACTTAAGTCCAGGAGTTTGAGGTTACAGTGAGCTACGATCATGCCTGTAGAGTAGCCACTGCACTCCAGCCTGGGCAACACAGAGGTCCTGTCAGAAAGGAGAAAAAGGAAAGGAAAGGAAAAAAAGTGGGGAGTGGAGATGGGGAATCAGCGAGTACACCAAGAAGAAACTGCCAGTGAAGAAAAATGTGAAAACCAGGAGTATGTTATGTCTTTGAGTCCTAGTAAAGATAGCAGGACATGATCAGCCTGTCAAATGCTACTTGATAGAGTAAGATGACTGAGAAGGGACCATTTGTTTGACAGTATGGAAGTCACTGGTGATCTTGACACAAGCAGTTCAGGGGAGTGGTGTGGGCCAAAGCTTGGGCCTAGTTTAATAAAGAATGGCAAGAGACGAACTGGAGCAGTTTCCTCTTTGAAGTTTTAAGATAAAGGGAAGCAGAAAACTGGGGCATAGCTAGAACCGTCAAGAGAGGATTTCTTTTGCTTTAAACATGGGGAAAATAAGAGCATTTTTGTATGCTGAAGGGTTTGTCCCAGTTTAAAAGAAAAATGTGAGATGAGAAGAGATGGAAGCACAGATGGTATCTACCAACAGTCCTTTACAGTAGATGCTACTATTAATATCTTCAGATAGATAGGCTTACATACATGAGAACAAAAGCCAATGCATTCAGCTTTTTTGATAAGAATTAAGAGTACTTACTGCTATTATATATCTGAAGGGAATGAGGCAAGAAGGAATAAAAATCTGTTTTGTAGATAAGGAAGAAGTTTTGATGACTTATTAAAGATTATGTACTAAGCTCTTGGAAAACAATAACAGATTTTAAAGTTACTTGGTTTGGGGATAAAAACTTTGATTATTTTGAACATCTGACAATCTCCCACAAAGATATTTTTAGCACTGCCTAAATTCATCCCTTTATGTTCTATATTTAAAACTCAGCTGTAGTGTCACATATCAGTTTATATTTTTTTCCCTTAAAATATATAGGTCTCCATCAGTTTTCTCAACCTTCTTTTAACCCATCTCCCTTTTTGAAAAACTGTACCTCTACTTTCCTTTTCTCCCAACCCACCCCTACCAGGTGAGACTCACTGGCCCATATACTATAAATATCAGACTGCTCAGATGCTGTGAGTACTGCCCTCACACCTTCAAATGAACTTTCAGGCAAGAGAATCCCAATCATACCAAAAGCATTATTGTTCTACGCTCAGGAAGAAAGTTATTAATGGCGATGTTTCAAGAAAAAGTTTAATCTGAAACTAATTTTATGATAACAACTTAATGCAGAAAAATCTGTCATGTTTCTAAGTGCATGCAATTGTTTTTCTGGAATATACAGTCAATTTTACCAGTTTATAAAGAGCAATGATCATGTGCATATGTACATTCTTAAATCAGAATCTTACTGTGTGTGATAGTAAAGGTCACAGATAACTGTGAATACAAAAATATTCACTGGCTTTCAATGAATGATTTGTTTTCTGTATCTCAAGATAACCAGTTCTTTATTGTTTTAAAATCCAGTCTATGAATAGAATCTGAATGCTGAAACCTACATACTAGATCATACTATGTATTGGTCTAATAGATGGTATCTCTAAGTGGGACAGTGACTCGCAGGCCTGCATTAAAATGCAGATTCCTTTGAAAAACTACCTATCAGGTCCTATGCTTATGACCTAGGTGACAAAAAAACCTGTAAACCAAACCACCATGACATACAATTTACCTATATAACACCCCTGCACATGTACCCTGAACCTAAAAGTTTAAAAATGCAGATTCCTGCACCCTACCTCCAGATATTCTAATACAGTGGGACTGAAATTGTGCCCAGGAATCTGCATTTTTACAAGTGCCCTCATAGAGGTGACGTATTAGTTAAGACTTAAAGGCAGTGAGGAAATGAGAAATGAGGTGCTATAGAAAACACTGTTCAAAGGGTTTCCCTGATGTTCTAGTATCAAGTCCCAGACTAAACTATTTGTTATAGGATGAAATAGCCCACTGGGGAGAACCCTGGAGTCTGGTCCACAAATCCTTGGTTCTCAAAGGCTCCAATTCTGTAGTCAGAGAAGCAGGACAGTCCTTGCTTGGGTCTGTATATACTGATCTCACAAGGCTGCAGAAAGGGCCTACTGCAGCTCCTAGTCTGTGCAAAATATCTACTTCATCTTATGGTAGAATGCTTCTTTCTGATTATCAACCCAAATACTTCTCAAAGACATCTGTGGTCTCCTATGTAAAGCGCACTTCTCCAGAGGGCCAGAGGTCACAGATGCACAGATGTAGCCATTATCAAGTTCTTTTCCACAGTGCTCCATCCATGCATTACTTGATGTGATGCAACACAGTGCCTGGTGGCCCACGCCTATAATCCCAGCCCTTTGGGAGGCTGAGGCGGGAGGAGGCTAGAGCCCAGGAGTTTGAGACCAGCCTGGGCAAGATAGTGAGACCTTGTCTCTACAAAATTTTTAAATCAGCCAGGTGTAGTGGTGCACACCGTAGTCCTAGCTACTCAGGAGGTGAGGCAGGAGGACTGCTTGAGGAGTTCGAGGCTGCAGTGAGCTATGACCTTTCTTTTTTTAATTGGTGAGATGTTTTCTAATGCTAGGTGCTGTGAAAGTAGCAGTGGTGCCTTTAACTGCTTCTGAAGGCAACTATATTTTATTTCCTTCATGACTGATATTTTTTCTTTAAAAAAAAGGCAGGGAGGTAGAGTGATAACTGAAGCTGTCAAATTAAGAGTAAAAATTATTTTCTGTAGCTCACCACCATTAATGTTGGCATCAACTACTTATTGAGTACCTACTATGTAGTCTTCAAGAGGTTAAAAGGAATTTAAAAATATATGGCAAATATATATGTTATATATACATAACATATATATGGCATAGTTCCTGCCCTTGAGGGGACTCACATTCTTACTAGGAAGATACGATAAACACATAAAAAAATAAGTTACACCACAAGAAGTCACAAAAAGATGAAGAGACTTAAACTGAGTCTTAAGATTGGCAGAGAGGAAGGAACTAGAGAAAGGGCATAAAGCAAGAGTGAGCCTGGGCAAGGTGCATGAATGACTGAGAAACAGTAAAAACCCAGTTTACTTGAGGTAAGTCAGTTCACCTAGAACTTTGAAAAGTATGAGATGGTGGTCAGCGAGAAAACCTAGAACCTTACTGGAGAGGGCAAGCCTTGGATGTCAAATCAAGAAGTTTGGAATTTCACTGTAGACAAAAACAGAAGAGTTTCACATAAAGCAATATTTGGGAATACCATGTTAGAGATGTGCAGGACAGATGGGAGCAAAGAGTGCTTGGAGGCAGTTAGAAATGGGATCTACTTAAACTTAAGAGCCCTGCACAGCAAAAGGAACTATCAATAGAGTGAACCGGCAACCAACAGAATGGGAAAAATTTTTGCAATCTACCTATCTGACAATGGGCTAACATCCAGAATCTACGGAAAACTTAAACAAATTTACAAGAAAACCATCAAAAAGTGGGCAAAGGATATGAACAGATATTTTTCAAAAGAAGACATTTATGCAGCCAACAAACATATGAAAAACTCATCATCACTGGTCATTAGAGAAACATAAATCAAAACCACATTGAGATACCACCTCACACCAGTTAGAATGGTGATCATTAAAAAATCTAGAGACAACAGATGCTGGACAGGATGTGGAGAAACAGGAACGCTTTTACACTGTTGGTGGGAGTATGAATTAATTCAACCATTGTGGAAGACAGTGTGGTGATTCCTCAAGTATCTAGAAACGGAAATACCGTTTGACCCAGAAATGCCATTACTGGGTATATACTCAAAGGATTATAAATCATTCTATTATAAACACACATGCACACGTTTATTGCAGCGGTGTTCACAATAGCAAAGACTTGGAACCAACCCAAATGCCCATCAATGATAGACTGGATAAAGAAAATGTGGCACATATATACCATGGAATACTATGCAGCCATTAAAAAAATGAGTTCATGTCCTTTGCAGGGACACGGATGAAACTGGAAACCATCATTCTCAGCGAACTGACACAAGAATAGGAAACCAAACACTGCATGTTCTCACTCATAAGTGGGTGTTGAACAATGAGAACACATGGACACAGGGAGGGGAACATCACACACCGGGGCCTGGGAGGTGGGGTCCAGGGGAGGAATAGGAGGGGGTGGGGGGATTGGGGAGGAATAGCATTAAGAGAAATACCTAACGTAAATGACGGGGCAATGGATGCAGCAAATCACCACCATGGCACGTGTATACCTATGTGACAAAGCTGCACGGTCTGCACATGTACCCCAGAACTTAAAGTATAATAAATAAATTTTTTTAAAAAAGAAAGCTACAGAAAATCCAGGTGTCAAATGATGGGGACCACCTGGGGAGTAAGTACAGCATCAATTATTTCTAGTTTCATAAAATACAACTCAATTATTTTGGAGTTACACTACAGATGTAACATCAAGATTTTTCATAGGACGCTACCAAAATAAAATTGGTGACGTGTGTGATAGTGTTTCAACCTTTCTAGTAACTGATCAATTTTAGTGATAAACAGAAGATGAAAGAAAAAGGAATTTTATTGTGTTTACATTTTATTTAATAGGTTGTGACTTCTGTAGTATTTCACTTTCCATGTCCAGTCAATTTGGCATTGTGCTTTCAAGCACTGCTGGCCTGATAATAGAGAAAAATCTAATTTCAAATGAATTCATTAACTTCAGGGAAATGAAAATCTTGGCTTAAACTTAAATATTGCAAACTGATCCTTTATGTCTTCCAGACAATTACTGTTCAAAATGCACTAGGTGAGTTCCTAATTTGTCATCAAACAGAAGAAAACTTGCAACACTTATAAGTGAACTTTTGCCTATTTTATCAACAAACGCATCAGTAGAGAAACAGCTTCTGAAGACACCAGTTTGAGTAACAACATTTTGAATGAACAGAACTCAAATACCCCTAATTTACTATACGGAACTGCCTGGGAGTAAAGACAGATTGTTTAAACCTAATTTTTTTTCTATTATAAATCTGATGTTTGGGCCATATCAAGGATGCTGACCATGTTGGACATATCCAAGTGGAAACAGCACATTTTATCACCCCAGAGCCAGGCATGCCTGTTGCAATTTGATTCCTCTATCTGAGCTGTTAAGAGCTTTGTTTATTTACAAAATAGGAAAACAGTCAAGTACTGCAATCCTGAATTTTCACTTTGACCTGGTGTTTATAGCAACTGCTGTGTGTGAGCCATTGAAGTTTTGGTGCTATTGCCACCTTCTTTTCAGGCTGCAGAAAGTCTTTTTAAGAGGATGTGGCTAAATCAATCCTTTTTTCCTAGTCCATCAGGTCGTGAGTGTGTGTGACACGCAAGATCACTAGTGGATCTTGAATACTGAGTACTCAACAAAACAAAGTCTGAACTGTTTCCATCCTCAGCACAACCCACACAAGGGAAAATGTTTGCCTTCCTCTCTCCCTATAGGGTTTCTACAGAAATCCTTGTTCCCTTTACCGATTTCCATAACCACAGAACAAGTTTGGAGATCAATGTATTTTTAAGCTTTGAACTTTCTGAATCATGGTTTCAGCACAAATTCTCAATAACTCAGATTTGCAGCATATAAAATACAGTTTGTTAACTAATCCTTTGCCTTAAGAGATGTTAGATATGGCCTTGGGGTTTTTGGAAGACATGAAGCCAGACAGAACTGGACCCTAACATAGTGTATATTAGTCTAAGAACACTGGATGAATTAATAAGCTAAATGCCTAGGAAGTATAAAATTCATATCCATGTTAAATAGGAACATTCTTAATATTATACTCGGGGAATGACTTCAAGGTAGAAGTTTTCATTCTTACAAACATTTATTTTCCTTCAAATTTATTGTGTTTTTCTGCAATGATGTGAAAAGTCTTCATTTCCCTTTTCCCCAGTGGTGAGGTTCAAAAAGCCAGATCTTAACCAGAAACTAATCTTCATCTCTTCAGTGCTGTGTATGTTGATTTAGTTTCATATGTATTTGTATTAGTTTTCCTCAGGGATTTATACATCGATATATATATATATATAGATATAGATATATATATATATTCCTACACAGATATATACAAGCTTTTTATCCTCATCTTACCACTTGACAATACAACTTTAAGTATGTTTTACACAGCTGTTCCTTGGTCAAGGTCATTTGCAAGAGCAAGTCGGTTTCTGAAGAAATCTTGTTTGGTGGGTGAAGGATCCATTGAGAGATTCTCATTAGTTTTTTCCCTGTATTCTGATCCACTGGACCTAAAATCTCAGCACACAGATAAAGTACAGGTTGATTTGGTTTTAATTGTTTTCAAATATTTTATCTATCCCAATTGTTTTGCATTTGTAAAACAGTTGCTTCCTAGATCTGGAATACTTTTTACTCCCCTGAATTTCATGACTTAGGATATGTGTATCTAAGATTTGCACTGAACACAAAGAGAGTATCTTTCTAATGCTTTATGGGGACAATTGTGACAACTGTATATGTCAGTGTAAGATACTGTGTAATAACATCATAATAGGGGAACAAAAGCTCAGAAAATTCAAGAAATCCTGTTTTTGATTCAATGAAGTAACAACTCCACAAATTACCAAGGCCCTTAAATTAAAATGATGGAATTCATAGTTCTCAACCAAGGTTATCAAGGACCTTCACTGAATTTGGTATTACATTACAAACTCTTGCTTTTGCTTGTTTTCATTTTTAAATCAAAGATTTATTGAAGCCAACCACACATATATGCTACATTTGGTAGAATGCAGAAATTCGTACAGTAATCAGATTGCAGAGATACTATAATCTCAACCACCACAAAAGAGACCAAAGCCAATCAATAGTCAACAACTCAAATCAGTCCATTTGAGTCCCCAGTCGAGGGTGCATTCTTCCTTTATCTTGGTTAAGCCACTTGGGTAATCCATTCCAGCTCTGTACCTTCTCCAGTTTTCTTATGTCAGAAGTCCCTGGAGGGAGGAGGCTTTCTGGAAATAATCTCTGATAAGCTAAACTGGGGCCCTTTGGCTAGCTTAAACTCTAACCTAGAATGGGTAAAACTAGTCCAGACACTCAGAACCAATATCAAAAAACCTCATGCAAGGTATATGAAAGTGATGTTAGACATGAAGTTCTTTGTCCAAAGTTCCTATACAACTGACCAAGTTCTCCATATGCTGAGGCTGTCAGGTACACTTCCACTATCCACCAAAGAAAGGTCCAGGGCCTCTGAGTCCTTGCACTATCATTGGTTTGCTACTGTTGAGTCCTCACTCTTGTTATTAGGTAAGTTAATCATGACTATCATTTACTGAATTAATGGGCAGAATTCAAACATCTCTTTACATTACTCAAGGAAAGAAGTTGGATCCACAAAGACTAAAAACCCTAATGTCTGGAAACCTAGTGACTGACTAGGTATTTTCACTTTGCACCCTGATAATCAATATCACAGATGAAGCCATAGCCACCCGCCATGCTTTCTACTTTGGGTTTGTAAGGAGCACTTCTCCACTACATCCCAGTGCAGAGAGGAAAAACTATTCTATCTCTCAACTCCAGTATATCTGGGTACTCATCAAGCAAGGTATCTGAGTGGGATGAGGTTCTCTTCCTTTTCAGGAACCCCCGCTGAGTTCTCCCTTGAAAGAGCTTCCACATGGCCCACCCTAAAACTCCAGGCCTTCTCTCATCTTTCACAGATACCCCCTACCACCAGTTCAAATCATCCCTGATTAGTGCAGTTGTACCCCAAATTTAGCAAGATGTATTTTTGACCATTTCATTCTTTCCCTATGTCTTCCAATATTCAGAAGACAAGGAATGTCTACAGTTTTGGGGGCAGGAAGTAAGGAGCAGGATTTGAATTGGGCTGCTATTTCTTCTTGTTCCCCACAGGACAGTTTCTCATCAGAAAGTCATTAGTCAAAACTTAAAATCTTCCCCTCTTGGCTACATCTGGTCTCTCCAAAACCCAGTATGTCACACTTTGATGGTTCCAACATGCAACTGTTTAGTGTTTACCTGAAAATAGGAAAGCTTTGATGTCACCACCAGCCCCAAGGACCACAGAAATCTTCACCAGTTGCGTTCCCATTTCTGAAACAAATGCCAAAATCGCCCTGTCTAGTTTTCAAAGTCCACAAACTCAGCTTAAATTTTTTTAACTGCTCTTCTCACAAATTGTACCTTCCCTGTCTCCAGTGTCTGAATTTCTCTGCATTTCTTGATATTAATTAAACTAACAGCTAAATTGCTCATCCTTTTCAAAATCCAGCATTCTACTATAGCCATGACTAAAAGCTCATTTTCATCCTTGTAAAGATCATTTTAACTGACCTCTTTATAATGCTTACGTGTATACAGCCACCTGGACTCGTCCAAAGGTGTGACTGTTAGGCTCTAAAATAGTGCGTACCTAAATTACTAGGAAATAATCTGTAGAATCAAGGAGAAAAAGCCAGCAGATCTGCTTTTATTCCTTTTCTCTATGAAACAGAAATGGCTTTTGAGCTCCTGGAGCCATTGTGGCTGACTGCAGGGCGTATCTGAGCAGACATTAAAGAAACAGGTAGGCAAACACTTGCTGGGGAAGGGTACAATGGCTGCCAGGACATACTGACACATAACCGTCCAAGTATTTGATGGAAAGAGGAAAAGACAACAGACCTGTTGCTAACCTTCCTTTCACTCAAGGGTGACAAAGAAAATAGCAAATTGAATAGGTCAGACCAGGTCTAGATTTGCTATCAATAAACCTGGAAAGCTTGTTTGGAGCTGGGGATGGGGGTAGTTGAATCCAGTGCTGCAAAAACCTCTGACTTAAGAAGGCTTGGTTCTCTGATTGGAAAGACTATCTTCCTTAAAAGCTTTAGGAGACATGCATCTGTCTCAAGAAGTAAAGGGGCAAGGAAACACCCATCCTGTCAGCCAGCCCTGGTAATCAAAGCAACAGCCTTGTGTGGCTCCACCTTTATTTCCACTCAAACACTTCAGATTTTAAATACAAAGTACAGTACCAATATCATGGAGGCAATCTGATTGACGCAGCAGGGACTGATCTATGAGAAAGGACAAGAGGACTAAGGGAATCCACTCGCCCTTTACCTAAGGAGAATCCCAAATAGCTGCAAAAGGACTGACAGCAATTAACCAACATGAGTTTGGAGAGCCCACAGCAAATGAGCATTTATTTAACGTGTATTAGTTGAGTGCCTACTATGTGCTATGTATTATACCGCGTATCAATAGTTAGGTTACCCTTACATTGATCTGTAAGCTCCTAATGGGCAGGAACTATTTCTCTTACATATTTTGTGCTGGACAGAACCTAGTATATTGAAGACCCTTAATTGAATGGTTGATTTCAAATGGCTTATTGAGAAACATCTGTAATCAAGGTTAAGTAATCTAAAATGTTTACCCCTTCAACTATCCTCTTTAATGTTAAAGTTATATAGGAAATGAAATGGAGAATGAGAAAAAACCCCAAAGTGAGTTAAGAGGGGAGAGGGACTTGAAATGAGCTTTAAGGAGACAGAGAATAGGTGAGATCAAGTTATCAATGGATTCTTTAGCAGCCCTGCTTTCTATTACACGGTCTGTTCAACAGCTGAAGCTGGGCATATTCAAAAACTGCTGGGAAGACACCAAAATAAGAGGATTCACTGAGATGAAATGATTACATTCAGGGCCCTGTAGAAGTACTCTCTTTGTGTGTGATTAAGAAAATAGATGGTGATGAGATTGGTGGAGGGAGGGTGATGACAAGGAAAGAGACACTCTGACGCATGTAAATTTTAAAGTGCTAAAGAGGAAGCAGATGAGCAAGGAAGTAGAATTAATCATTTGGAAGCCATATTCTTTATCTTCTACTCCCCTGAAACTTGAGGATAAAAGAGACAGTACCATCTACATGCCCTACTCCTAAGCTGTCTCACGTGATCCTCTTCCCCACTGCCACATCTGCCATCAACAATACTCGATAAGTGGTGCAAGGTGTGTATATTAAGGTGACGTATAATTTGCCCCTGACTTTACAATAATCTAGGTTTAAGTCTTTGACAGCCTCTGTACAGATCTTTCTAGAAGGGGACAGTTTGTCTTCCATCCTGCTCAAAAGCAGGGGAATAAGTTCCAGTCTAGCATCAGCCTACCATAGTAAGTCTGTTCCCTCTAAGAATCCTCATTTAAAATGTTTAAAATCATTTAACATTTCCAAACTTTAAGATATGTAGCCTTTATTCTGATCAATTCTGGGTACCCTTCAGGGACATGTGACCTTGTATCTACCCAGGACAAATGTGCCTGAGATGGAAACAATCAGAAGGTCATTCTTTTCCCCAAATATTGTGGGCATTTTTCAGGATTTTTTTAATGATGTCAACTTGACTCTCCCTTTTGAATCCTTGTGGGTATGAGCCTTCGGCCCTCCCAGCCTCAGAGGGAAGAGAACCCTTTCTCAGGTTTTCTGTTGCATCTGGCTCCATGCCTAGCTTCATCCCGAAGCAGCATTCTGGGTGTGTGGGGCCACCAGCCAAACAAGCCCCTATGGAACAAAAAGTGTATCAGTGTAGACAGGAATGAGCCTCCAGAGGGCTGTGGGGGAGGAAGGCAGTGAGCCCCAGACACGACACAAGTGGCTTTGCTGGCACTGGCCCATGTGGACCTGTGAGGCCAGGCTCTGCAATGGTTCCAGTACTCAGGATTGGCCACTTCTTAAAGTCCCAGGGCTTGCTGCCAGCCTGACCTCCTGACATGCAAGAGGAGAATCGGCTGAATGTCTCTTCTGGTTCCTTCCTATGCCTGTCCACATGCCTGACTTCAGAGTGCAAGTTCCTGTGTAATGGCTGGGACTACGTCATTCATGATTCCTACACAAGTGTCTTGCATAGTGCATGCATATGAGATTGAATGCTTAATTGATGAGAAGAATGGTGTGTTCTCATCTGAGTTAAAAGCCACTGCCCTTCCTGTGCTACACCGGGGCCTCCCTCACCTTCCTCTCTACTTTATAATGGAGCAGACTTTCCATCGTCCTCACATGAAAACACTCAGAAAATGCTACTTAAGCCGCCTCTTCAACCCATGAAAAGTCTCCAAAGTGCCCACTGCAGCACCCCAAGCACCTGATGGTACTGACTACCCTAGGCCAGATCTAAAAAGCCAGGAAAGCCTGCCAGACGGTCATGTGTGGCTCCACCTTTACTTCCACTCAGACAACACTTCAGATTTTAAATACAAAGGACGGCACCAGTGTTGGTGGCGGCAATGTGATTGATGCAGGAGGGAACTGATCTATAAGAAAGGATAAGAGGACTAAGGGAATCCCAAACAGCTCCAAGAGGACTGTCAGCAATTAATCAACATGAACTTGGAGAACCCATAGCAAGTCCTCTACATTATACTAAGGTCTGTGGGGAGTTACAGAAAGATAAAACTTGGTCTTCTACATGCTAGGGCTTTATAATTTTAAGTCCCAAAGCCTCATTAATTTCTTGTTTCAGGTGATAAAAGATGTGATTACCCAGACTGAACTACAACAAAGACAAACTACAGATAAAAGAAATCTCCACACTAGAAAGGACTCTGGTGACTTCTTAAACAATCTCCCACTTGGTGCAGGGATCACTTTCATAGCATCCCTGACCAGAGACCTCTCATGAACCCATTCCCTCATGATGTAGCCAGCTCCAGTTTCAGGCAGCTGCATTTTTAAGAAATTCTTCCTCTTAGCCACTGCTCCTAGTTCTGCCCTCTGAATCCAGAGAGGACAAATACACTCCCTCTGCCTCATGTCACTGGCAAAACATTTTCTTACATCTCTCTGACAAACAGGAATTTGTAAAGGGACCAGTGGTGGATCTATTGCTCATTGCTTTCCAACAGACAGCACCCAGTCATTACAAATGACAGTGGGCAAAAAATGGCTGTTTTGGGAATACTTTGGTTTTTAAAAAAAAAAAAAAAAAAGCTCAAGCTGTGCCCTTAGGATTTTGGAGTCCTTAGAAGGATTCAGGAGTCTGGCTGGGCACAGTGGCTCACACCTGTAATCCCAACACTTTGGGAGGCCAAGGCAGGTGAATCACTTGAGGTCAGGAGTTCAAGACCACCCTGGCCAACATGGTAAAACCCCATCTCTACAAAAAATACAAAAAACAAAACAAAAAAAAGTAGCCAGGGGTGGTGGCAGGTGCCTATAATCCCAGCTACTCGGGAGGCTGGGGCAGGAGAATGGCCTGAACCCGGGAGGCAGAGGCTGCAGTGAGCTGCAATTGTGCCATTGCACTCCAGCCTGGGAAGCCGAGCAAGACTCCATCTCAAGAAGGATTCAAGAGTCTGAATCCCAAGGGTGGACTGGAGAGGTATCTGTTTCCAGGTTCTCCCACCCCTGTCAACTTGACAGATGTTGACGCTGGGTCAAGAAAGATCTATGATTCTAGAAAGAGGAATACAATTCTTAACTCTTCAAACCCTGAGTGAGGTAGGTTGAGGATCCAGCAACAGCATGCAAGCACGCACTGGGCTCCTCGGCAAAACCAAGACGGAATGCTGGGCACTGGCTAAGTGTAGACCTGCTGCTCTTCCTTCCTCTTCCCCCTTCTCCAGTAACAACAGGTACCACTAATTTTAGTACCACCCTCCCCACAGGAGGACAATTACAATTAGACAAACCAGCAAAAACACAGTCCTCACTCCAGGGCTGCCTCCAATTCCTCCATCAAGACCACAATCTAAATCAGCCAGTGACCTCGACCTTCAAGGGAAAGGTGATTTCCCTGTGCTTCCTCACTCATCAGCAATTCTCCAAAGGCAGCAATAACGCCTGTTTAACTTTTCCATCCACTAAAATATGAAGACTTGTTATTTAAAACTGACTGCAAGAGCATCCTCTACCAAGAGTAACTAAGCAACAGGGAAAATCTCTCTAAGGGAGAGGGAGGGAGGTCTGAGCCAGTGGAGACTGAAACAGCAGTCTCTCAGGCAGGCAGTGGCTGGACTGGCAAATCCCTCTATGGTCAAATGCTAATGCTCACCTCTCTCTTCCTTATATTTTATGCTGGGGTTTGGCCACTGCCTCCCAGACTGTAAGACAGTGCTGACCAAAATGCCTGGTGGGTGATGTTTTATACAACAATGACGACTTAGAATCTCAGAAGGACCACAGGAGGAAAATGCCTTGTTTTTGCCTCCTATGGAACACAGAAACTCCATTAAAGTGATTTCTAACTAGGGCCACGCCAAATCCACTCATTCAGGGAAAGTACTAACAGAAGTCCCAATAAACATGAATTAGCACCCAGGATGACAACAGGTCCCTAAATGCAGAAGTGCTGAGATCCCTTAGAAAACTTTCCACAGATGGGGAGATCTGATGGAGCACCCATGACACCCAACCCCAATAGTGGATCCCACTCCTCCCAGTCTAAAGGCGCTTGTCACCAGCTGGTTTCTCAAGGGAACCACCTCTGCCCACTCCTCTCGGGACACACAACTTTAGGAACAAGGAAGGAGGGATAAAAGAAGAGGCAGGGCAGAGAGCTGAGTTTGCTTCTACTCTGGGAGATTAAAATGAGAAACAGCTTCACCCCGCAGGAATCATGGCTACTGGGTACAGGCACTGTACTTGAAGCAGTTGTGTGACCAGGCTCACACAACTTGATACTTATTATTGTTAAAACCTCAAGATTTAGCCCAAAGGGAAATGAGTTACAGTGCTGTCTTGTCTAAGGGCTACTCACTTCTTTTTAAAGAGCTTGCGGAAGGAGCTGCGAAAGCCCCCTTTCTGGTCTTGCCTGGGATTTTGATCGCTGAAAGATGTTTGTTCACTTTCTCTTTCTTCTTTGGGACAGAATCTGGTAGTATCTTCTAAATGCATCTCCTGGAAACAAAAAAAAGAGGGTTTTTCTTTTACTCCTTTCCAATGTTATTATGGATCCTGACTATGGGCAACTTTGCAATGTTGTCACTTTCCTCTCCCATGCCAAAAGACTACCAGTGGGTACTCAATCCCAACTAAAGCAAACCCAGGCTAATGAAGAAACCAGTAGGTGAAAAGAGGATAATTTTCTGCTGAGTGTAGTATTTTCTACGTATCAAGGCATAGTATAGTGTAAATATAACAATAATTAAAGGAAATAAATTTAGCTAATGTTTAAAAAGTGAATAAATTCTCATTTTGGCACCAACACTGTGGTGCTGGAAAACCAGCTGCAGTCCCCTCATATCTCCAGGTGTTTCTCTTTCTACAAAATAAGGATGTTCCTTATTTGTAATGCTAGTTTTAAAGTCATGTTCCTAACTCTCCATTTTAAACACAAACGAAGGAAGGCACTTTTGAGAAGTCAGACCTGTTTAGAAGTATATGTCAACTAATACTTCCCACCTGCAAATACACCTGTAATACAGTTTTTTCAATTCTTAACCCATGTTATTTGGAGTATAAAGTAAAATAGTTAAAAATAAGGCTGTATCTTTTGTGAACTCTCTGGTTTCTTTTTAAATGTGAGATGTGCTAAATGGAAGTGTATGTATATTTATATGCATACAAGTCATATATGCACTTATATACATGTTTATATTACATATGAACAAAGTGTTTACCTTGAGATGACTGTAATTTAAAAGCAACCTAAAAACAGCTACTGAATTTTGAAAAACCTTCAGAGAAGCCAAGACGTTAAAGCAAAAACCACAACAATAATGCCCTAAAAGTTTCATGATTAGATGGGTGACTGCTCACTGACAGAGAAACAAAGTGTGAGGATGGATTTTTTTTTCCAGGAAACATATGAGTCTGACTTTGAGAACTGGGGGTCGCAGATATAGAAACTGAGATTCTACTAAGATTCCTAACTAGACCATGGACATCGACATGCAGTGTTTCTTAAAGTGTGGTCCTGTGACTACAGGATCAGCTCGGGCCTTTATTTAAAATGTAGCTTCCTGAGCCCCATCCCAGACTTTCTGAATCAGAATCTCTGCAGTTAGACCTAGTTAATCCTTATGCACACTTAGATTTGAAAACGAATGATTTAAGGGAGGGGTCCTCAACTCCCAGTACCAGTCTGTGACCTCTTTGGAACTGGCCTACACAGCAGGAGGTGAGCAGTGGGGTGGGTGAGCCAGCGAAGCTTCATCTGTATTTACAGCCGCTCCCCATTGCCTGCATTACTGCCTGAGCTCCACCTTCCGTCAGGTCAGCAGCTGCACTAGATTTTCACAGGTGCACAAACCCTATTGTGAAATGCACATGCAAGGGATCTAGGCTGCACACTACTTATGAGAATCTAATGCCTGATGATCTAAGGTGGAGCTCAGGCAGTGATGCTAATGCTGGGGAGTGGCTGCAAATACAGATTAACATTAGCAGAGAGGTTTGACGCACAGAGACCATAATAATTCAATTGCTTGCAGACTCATATCAAAACCCTATCAGCGAGTGGCAAGTGACAATTAAGTTGCATCTGGTGGCAAGCTTTATAGTGGCAAGTGAGTTGATGTACTTCATTGGTACAGCTACATCTGGTGGCCTTAAAAGTAGTTTTGAGACCATTTCAAATCTCCATATGTTCTGGATTAAAGTCAAGGAAGAATATCCTGAGATTGCCACAAAGCACTGAAAAACCTGCTTCCATTTCCAACATCCTATCTTTGCAAAACAGGGTTTCTGTAGTGACAGCAACCAAAATGAAATTACAGAGTAGACTGGACATAAGTGACACACTTCGGGTGTCACTGTCTCCCATCACCCCCAGATGGGACCACCAAGTTGCAGGAAAACAAAGTCAGGGTTCCCACTGATCCTACATTATTATTATTGTGAGTTGTATAATTATTTCATTATATATTAGAAAGTAATAATAATAGAAATAAAGTACACAATAAATGTAATGCACTTGAATCATCCCAAAACCACCTCTCCAACCCTAGCCTATGGAAAAATTATCTTCCCCAAAACTGGTCCCTGGTGCTGAAAAGGTTAGGGACCACTGACTTAAGGCATGCTTCTGCCCACCTACACTTAACGTTTATATGAATCACCTGGGAATGATCCCAAATTCTGATTCAGTAGGTCTGGGGTGCAAATCCTGCATTTATAACATGTTCCAGGCAATGCATTTACTACTGCCCACAAGGACCACATTTTGAGAAACGGGCTTTTAGAGACTATTTAGTGACTAAATCTATTAATGATTTAAGGAAAATCTTTCTGTGGAATCATGATCTCAATAGAATTTCATACTTTACAAAGCCTACTCAAAAACTGTATCTTATTTGGCCTGATCCTCACAGCAACCCTGTGAGGTAGGTTGTCTTTATTTTGAGACAACTAGAGGCACAGACAAGCCAACTGACTTGTCCAAAAGCATACAGTTACTGGGCAGCAGAGCCAGGACTAGAACCTAGAGCTCCTGACAGAGACAGAACACTAAAGACTAGGCCTTAACTGGCTCTTCTGGGCAGGGTGAAAGATATGCAGAGCACTTAAAGGGATGAAACACCAGTAGTTTTGCACATCTCAAAAGCAGAGTTGACACCTTTAAGGATAGAGCTTTTGGGGGTTTATCTTTTGCAACTAAAACCCCATTGCACCACCACCTCCAACACACACAAACAGGCAGATATATAGACATGCACACATGCACATACATGCCCATGCACACATGTATACCCACATGGCCTCTGCCCACCTGCACTCTGCATGCCACCTCTCTCTAGGACTCCAAACAAGCAGGGCCTTTTAAGTTTTGGAAAGAAAAATTGTGTCCAAAACCAGAAATAAGTAATGGGAACTTGGCGTGCTTGAAAATTTTAATGATATTGCTAGAGAAAACGCCTTTTTAAACCACTTCCATTTGACATTTCCTTGGTATCTCATCCTGAACTGACTTGACTCATTTCTTACTCTGTTAGAGATGAAACCTGATGTCCAGTATGTGCGATTAACCATTCCTAATATGTTGTTCGTTATTATTTGGTATGTCTGGTAAACAGCCACAAATATATTACTCATTGTTTGCTTCTCGGATATATTCATTGTTATTTCTGATTAATCGTTTTTACCTTGCAATTGCTGAACCCCAAATTTTTCACAAATCAACTAGAAAAGGACATTTTTATTATATATGAAATAAAAGCTCTTTACAGTACAAACTATACTAATTACAAGGTTTTATATGTAAACCTCTGCTCATCCCAAGTCACACCGAATTGGCACTACGATTTCCATCCTACTTCCTTTTCTATAAACTTCTAAGCTTGACACATGCCTAAGATTGATTTCTCCAAGAAGTTCTGCCTAATCAAATTTTACAAAGCTTGTAGATGAAAATCAGAGCTAGGGAAAATCTAACAACTCCAGGAAACCTCAGCATCGTTAACTGAGCACACTATTAGGTGTTTTGTCCTCTGCAGGGACCAGACACAGACTCTGACTGCTGGAGTGCAGGTAGGCAGCAACCTCCAAGGCTCTTACTGTTCCTCTGGCCTAATTTCCACCACTCTGACCTGGCACGGTATGCCAGAGAAAAGGCATCACCCTGTTTCTGTTATGCTTCCCTGCCTCACTCTTCCCCTAGCCAACTTCTAGGCAGCTTTTACAATCTAAGTCAGACATTCAAGGTATCTAGGAGACCTTCTCTGACCACCATGACCCCAAAGGTTTTAAATAGCCCTCCCATGTGTTCCCACAGTTTATTACATAATTCTGTGTTTCTGTGTCTCCTTCCTGTTCTAAGCCAGTGGTCCTGAAGGATAGAGACTTGTTTGTTTCAGCAATTAGCACAGAGCCTGGTACAAGACAACAATTCAGTGTTTGCGGAAAAATTAACGAATGAAAAAAGTCAGTGATCATCAATCTGTTCCCATTGGAAAATGAGAACAGTTGGAACAGAAGGGTGGTCGCACAGGTCAGAGCTATCATGTTACCTATTCTCTGCTTAAATAGATCAGAGTAATTATTTGCTCAGAAACTATTAGCACTTCATGGATAAGTATTTAAAGACCTCTTTAAATGACTTCCAGGCTTGCAGACACCACAGTTAGACATCAAAATATCAAACACCTGCAAATAGCCTGCAGGCAGCGGGGTTGGCCATAGGAATACCTCAACATTCACTGAGGCCAAAGAAGGTGTTTTCTATTTTGGGATGTCCCTGTCCCAATGAAGTTTGCAAATTAATATGACACTCTTTTCCAGTCAAAAGGAAAAGCAAATAGAGTTGGCTTTGCAGCAAACTGCGCAGCGAGTCTACTCTGAGCTAGGGCAACCTGCCTCCTCTCTAGCTACAAGCAACACACTGGCCCGGGATCTGAGTGCAGTGCTCTGAAAAAAGTGCAACTAGTCACCTAAGCAGGAAGAGTCCCCATAACGCCCTAAATGTGTATGTGATAAATCAGATATGAAGAATCGCTGGCTTCTCTGCTATCTCTGCCGTCCCTCGTATACCATATGAGGCATGCTCTTTGGGTCCTGGTACTGGAGAACACGCGCGGCCACTCCCCTTCCAGGACCACAGAGGCAGGCTACAGTTCGCGGGGTGCGGGGGCTCCCCCGGCTCTCCCTCCGCCTCCGCCCCCCGAGCGCGCTCCCGAGCCCCTAGACTGGCCCGGCCCCCCACCCCTCCACGCTAGGAGAACTCGGGCTGCTTCCTGCAGATCTAGGCCTGGGGCCGCCGACGCTGCGGGTTTCGGTTCGGTGTTACTTTACCCTCCTTACTTCCAAATAGGTCTGTTTTTCGCTTTGGGACCTCTGTTGGGGGAAGAAAGTCCGGGGCGCGCCGCGAGCGGCGACAGCTGCGGCGGCCGGGCCGTGCGGCTGTGCGGCGCGCTCGGCCTTGATGGGCGCGCGGCCGCCGCTGCTGCTGCGCGTGCTGTAGAGGCGCGGGGCCACGCCGTCGGCGGGCGGCGCACGCGGGAACTCCTTGAGCGAGCGGCTCAGTGGCTTGGCCTTGCCGTGCGCCTGCGCCTGCGCCTGCGCCGCCGCCTCCAGCTTGTAGGCGCCGCTGCTGCCCGCCGGCGACGTGGCGCTCTTGGGTAGCGGCTGCAGCGGGTGCTCCGGCCGCTCGGCCTCCATAGCGAAGCTGACAGGCCGCAGGAAGCAGATGTCCAGGCTGGACTCAGAGGAGGCGGGCGAGCAGTTCTCGAAGAGGGCCGGGGCCTGGAACGGCTCCTCGTCGTACGGCGCAGGCAGCGCGAAGATCTCGCCGCCGTACTCGAACTCCTCGTAGGCCGCGGGCACGAAGCCGCGGGCATCGGGCAGGAGCTCGGCCGGGGCGCGCAGGGAGCGCTCCACGTTGCCCAGCGGCTCGGCCGGAGACGGGTCGAAGTCCATCTCCGGGATGGCCTGCAGAGGCCCGGCCAACGCCTTCACGTCCTGCTCGGCCGCGCAGAACTGCGTGGGCGCCAGGAGGCTCTCGGGCCGCTCGTGCTTCCTGCCCTCCAGCTCCCAGTCACTGGGCTTCCCGGGCTGCATGCTCTCCATCAGGCTTTGCTGCTGTTGGCTTTTCTTCACTGGGGGCATCAGATGTCTTTAGGAGGGAAACAGAGTACAAAAGAGGTGTGCTTACGGCCGGTGAGTGCCTGCCCGCGCCCCTCCTGGCCGCCACCTCCCAAGCTCCACAAACTTCCACTCAGGCGCTCCCACGAAACCCAGTCCCCAGGCGCAGAGTGGAAATGGTAGTCTGTCGAGCGGAGGCCTGAAGGCATCGTCTGAGCTTCCGGGAGATGGCCGGCGGGTCACGGATGGCCATCACCCCACGGGGAAGCCCAGGCCCTCCTCACCACCTGCGGTGCTCCAAGGCACACCTTCAAGCTCTCTCTCCCTTGCTTGCCCTAGCAAAGTCATACAAGATAATGGAAACTCAACTTTTGTTCGACTGGTGGATCTTCACACTCAAAAAACAAATTACATTCCTAGATAAAGTAAACGTAGGGTGATCTTGATAACTATTGAATCTGGATGATGGCATGTGGGGTTCACTGTATTCTATGTAGATTTGAAATTTTCATAAAATTTAAAAAGTATTCCTTGTCGCTGTAACACATGCTATATAATTCATCTCAAACTTCCTCCCACAAAGAATTACCAACATGTAAAAGCTGTCACTCTGGATATGCCCAGTTTCATGGAGGGATTTTGGTTTTTGGAGTCATGGGTAATGGATAATTTACACAGTTTACAAACTAGGATAGGGTACCATCAAATGGGATGTCCAGTTGTGCTGGACTTGAATTGACAGATGTAAATGGACACTGACCAGAAGTAGTTACTCTGCTAGTTTATGTATTCATATTTTAATTCTACCATAAAAGTGCACAAAGACTTTGGGAGGCTGAGGCAGACGGATCACCATAGGTCAGGAGCTCAAGACCAGTTTGGCCAACATGGTAAAACCCTGTCTCTACTAAAACTACAAAAATTAGGCGGACATGGTGGCATGCACCTGCAATCCCAGCTAGTCGGGAGGCTGAGGCAGGAGAATCCCTTGAATCTGGGAGGTGGAAGTTGCAATGAGCTGAGATCGTGCCATTGCACTTCCATCTCAAAAAACAAAAACAAAAAAACCAGAATGCTAAAACCAATATTTTACTCTGGTGGTCTTAAAATGAAAATTAGGTCTCACATTAACATGTGAAAGAAATAGTGAAAGAAAATATTGACCTCATTTGAATTCTCTTTTAACTTGGAAGAAAGATTGGGAATTTTATTTTCCACACAAAGTGCAGTGACAGCCTTACTATTCAGTCTGGGTATAATCTCTAGGGGTTTCATATTTTGGCTCTAATTGTTGCATTTCAAAGAAGATGAAGTTTTGTAACTGCCTCAAGAGTTGAAGTGATCCACGAAGTAAATATCTACTTTCTGCCTCTCTTCCCACTTTTTACACCTGTCCCTTAACATTAGTGCATTCCTCTGGGACCTAAGTATCTGGTGCTGCTTGGCTGGCACATAGAGGCCTGATGGAGAAAGGGACAGAGGAATCTAGGCTGCCCTGCTGACCCACGCGAAGTGGCTGGGTCCCAAAGGCACTGGCATTGACCTTCCCACAGCAACAGGTGCTTACGTGACGGCAGGGCCAGAACTGGGAGCAGAAGGGTAGGGTTGCAGCATCTCTTCTGAGTGGATCCCAGTGTCACGGACAGCCTCAGGACCTGCAGTGGGGGAAGCATCTTGCCCGGCATTGGCACACTGGGAAGCCAGCCCTTTGTATAGCTTCGCCATGGATGACCTAACAGAATGGAAGTAATAGTTCTCAGGTTGTACACTGGCAAAGTGGCTCTCTGAACACATGGATTATGCCAAAAAAGAGAGATGTCTCAGATAAAGTTTGCTGTGAAGGTCTCTATCTCCAGGGCCTTTGCAAACTAAGTTGCTTACTTAATAGGGTGCAAGCTGGCAGGAGTAGGGAAGCTGATTCACAGGCTGAAAAGAGCTTGGGGGAAGGGCTGGGGTTGTGGAGAGACAGATTCCATCACAGGAGCCCTGGCTTGGGAGACTGCATTTTTTTCTGGTCTGAAGCTTCCACAGAAATGATTGTTTTCCTCCACAGGAGTTGGGATGAAATTAAAGGACATCCAGGTCATTAGGAAGCTGTGCTGTGGGTTGCTTCTGTTCCCTCCAAAGCTCAGATTCTCCCTAATCAACCTTCCTATTTCTCCCTAATATAAAACCTACCCAAAGTTCCCCTCCCTTATTTGCTTTATTTTTATCCATATCACATATCACCATCTTATTTATTTGCTCACTGTCCGACTCTAAAAAGGAAGCTCCATGTGGCAAAGATTTGCTTGGGGCCATTTTGTTCCTTTCAGTATATTCAGTGCATGGAACAGTGCGTGGAACAGTGCCTGACATAAAATAGGTGCTCAATAAATATCTGTTGAATTAATAAAGGAAACCATGTTGTGACCTTTTAACTGAAATTTTGACCAGGCAAGTTTAGAGCAGTGAACTATTTTCGAGGTGGTTAGCAACATGGGACAAGAGGGGGTCTATGTAAGCAGTAAAGTGTTTTTTTGTTAAAGTAATTTCCCCTGGGTAGTCAGTGTCTTCCTACTGTAGCCAGCCTGACCAGCTCTTTCTCTCCCCTTATCTCTTCCCTTCTACCTCCCATCACTGCATTTCAACTACTTAACACACAACGTGGTTACTTGTGAAAGACACCCACAGTACTGGTGTATATCTCTACTCTCAGAAGTCTTTGACCCTTTAGACTACACCATCAGAACCTTACTTCTTGAGCTTTTTCCGTTTCTGTATAAGCAAATCTTCATTGCATTGAAACAGCAGGGTGTAATGTGAGATAAATACTCGGAGGCGCTGGACACACACCAGGAGTAGATAATAGTCAGGGTGCTCCTGCTCTGTGAACTTCAGGACATTCTGGATGGAGGGAAAAAGGAAGCAGCATTGCATAATTAGCATGAAAATTTGTTTTGTCTCTTCTGCACCTCACCTTGATCTGTTGTAGGAATTTCATAGCCATTTAATCAAAACAACAAACAATACACATGACCCATCTAATTATGGATGAAAGGTCAAACTGGCTGCTCTCTATCACACCAAGGGAAAAATAAGTCACTATCATACCTGTTTGAGTTGAACGTGAACATAATTTCATCTGAAAAGTTAGAAGCAACTCCTAATTAGACCTCTGAAGTAGTACAGGCATTCTAACAATTACTATCTATAAGCAGTACCTTAACTCAAAAGAGCCAGGCCAATGTTAAGAGCATCAGGCATCAAGGCAGGGGAGGGAGGGGGATGTTTATGATCAAGCCTGGTGGCCCCTCCTGTTATATTCCCTGCTGTGCTGTAGCAGAACATGAGTGCGATTTGGATTTGGGAAAGCTAAAATGTATCGAGTACTTCCGGTTGCCAGGTAGTAAGTCCTTTATGTATATTATCTCATTTAATTTTTACCACAAGCTGCTTAAATAGGTACCATTATAAACTCCATTTAACAAATAAGGAAATCGAGGTATGAAGAAGTTAAATGATCTTCATCAGGTCACACCTGTAGTAAATAATGGAGGCAAGATTTGAACTCAACTCAGAGAGTAGAACCAGGGCTTGTTTACCATATTCTACTATTTGCAAAACCTGAGTTTCAGTCCTAGGTTTTTTTTTACCTACTAGGTGTGTTAACTTGAGTAAATTCTTAATTTCTTTGGCCCTGCATTTTCTCTTGTAAAATATGACAACAATAATATCTATTTCATGGGATTGTTGAAAGAATTAAATAAGATCATTATTGTGAGAAAATGCTTTTAGGATCTAAAGCTATACACAATTGAAAGTCTTTTCAGGCCACGGGTGGTGGCTCACACTTGCAATCCCAGCACTCTGGGAGGCCAAGATGGGAGGATCACCTGAGCCCAAGAGCTCAAGACCAACCTGGGCAACACAGGTAAACCCTGTCTCTACAAAAAATACAAAAATAAGCCAGGCATGGTGGCACGCACCTAAGTCTCAGCTACGCAGGAGGCTGAGGTGGGAGCATTGCTTGAGCCGGGGAGGTTGAGGCTGCAGTGAGCTAAAATCACACCACTGCACTCCAGCCTGGGCAACAGAGCCAGACCCTATCTCAAAAAAAAAGTCTCTTCAGTATTGATACTTTGATACTGGACTACTGGACTACTTCTACCTGAGATTAATCCCAAGCATTTCTAAGATGCTTTCATTGAATTACTTAAGAAGATCAGTCAGCAGTTAAACCAGAACAGGTGGGTGGTGGAAAGAAGAGGGTCTGGTGGGGATTAGTGAGCCTCTCTTTCAAGTCTACTTCCACCAGGATATCACAAGCCCTGGAGGAAAATGGTGTGAAGACATCAGCTCATCATCTTCATGCCTCTTCCATGACATAAAGCTTAAGCATGGTATAGTAGAACCCTGGCCCCATACCAAAAGAAAGTAGGATAGCAGTAAAGTGGGCAGGTTAGAAATATTTAGATGTCAGGGGTGGCATTTAGATGGCTAAAGTGGAAAGAACTGGATGAAGTGCTTAGAGTCTAGCAGGAGTGGTTATAGAAAGATCCTGGATCAGCTGAGGTGGAAATTGCTGGTAAGTAAAAACAGAACTTCAGAGGTAAGCATCATGAGCTGAATATTTTTAGAAATAAAGATTTTCAGCGGGTCACAGTGGCTCACACCTGTAATCTCAGCACTTTTGGAGGCCAAGGCTGGTGGATCACTTGACGTCAGGAGTTCAAGGCCAACCTGGCCAACATGGTGAAACCCCATCTCTACTAAAAATACAAAAATTAGCTGGGCATGGTGGTGCGTGCCTGTAGTCCCAGCTACTTGGGAGTCTGAGGCAGGAGAATTGCTTGAACCCGGGAGGCAGAGGTTGCAGTGAGCCAAGATCTTGCCACTACACTCCAGCCTGGGTGACAGATCGAGACTCTGTCTCAAAAAAAAAGAAAAAAAAGATTTTAGCTCATACCACAGGGCATTATGGGTTATGGGGTAATCATAACAATCTAGGTAAACACTTTATAGAAATATTAACGATTCTTGAGGTGTTACAGTCTTTCTCAGTTGGGAGCCAAAGACAATCATTATTTAGCATGAAAATCAGTTCGGTGGCTTTCCCACCCATGCCTACCTGCAGATGTATCAGATATTCAGGGATGCGCTGGACTATATGGAAAAATAACGTGTAGATGTCAGATTTAATCTCTTCATCACCCTGAATGAAAGAAAGGTCAAGTCACTCTTCAGTGCTCCTCCAGCTGTGGCAGCAGAACCTCTGGGTCGGTCCCGCCAGAGTAGGAGGGGTTTCCTCCCACAGCATTTTCTTCCTGGAGATTGTCACAGAGCACTGATCTCTCATGAGAGAGGCCACATGTTCAGGGACACGCCTTAGGGGACAACTCTTCTCCCAAAGGGAGCATTTAATAGACTTCTTCTAAATCCACCCAAATTTCCAAACTACCCTCTCCTTCCCCTCATCTTAACGCAGTTCCAGACAGAAGTGGGTACTCAATAAACCATATCTGAGTTGAATGAATTCATTAAGGCTCTCCAGCAAATAATCATGACTATGGTGTAGTAATAGGCTTGAAGGGAGACTTGGAGCCTCAGGAGAGTGGAAAAGGGAGGGTGTGTGATTCGAAACTAGTGAGCTGGCCTGGCCGCAGAAAACATGCTGCACTTTCTCCATGTCCCTTCCTCCTCCTTCTCTTCTTTCCCAGATATTTGCTGAAAGCTAACATGTGGTAGGCATTATACTGGGTTAGGAGTAGTTGGGGGTTGAAGTAGAAACTTGGTAAGACAGAGCCTCTCATCTCATGTGAAATTTGATTAATTCTTAGTGTTGGGGCTTCTGACACTGTTTTTTCCTATTGATCTGAAATAACTAAGATGTTATACATGTATATGTACTTACTGAACACCTAATGTATCACAGCAGTAGCAATACTTCAAGCAACATGACTAAGCCACCTTACGATCTTATAAACTGACAAAGGATGAGAAGTTTAATATTCAGAGTCACATCTTCTGAGACTGAAAAAACCCCACCACATACAGCATGTAAGCTGCAGCCTAGGGATCTCTGCATAGAACGCCCATTTCGTTTGTCTATAATTCCAGTGGAATGGAAGAGAGGGTCAGTAAGGCAGGAAGAGGACCAACACAATGGCACTGATCCTTAAGTCAGTTCCCCTAATGCCAGGTAGTAGTGTCAGTGGCTCTGCTCAGGCCATTTCCCAGCCTAGAAAGCAGAGTGCATGTGCCATATTGACTGGGTGGATGAGCAACATCATATGGATGCCATGTGCAGATGAAGGATAGCAGATACATGGTGTTAACTCACCTCTTTCAGGACTACAACGTGAACCAATGAGATGCACTCAGGCAGGTCCCTCAGGTAGGCAACATAATAATCCAAGAAATTATTCTTTAAAACAAACACATAAAAAGAAAGACACAAAAAAGAAGTTACTCCAGCTCTCTCCTGATTTAAATATTTAAAAATAATAAAAAGAAATAAAAAACACAAAAATGCATGGTAAGAACCTGAAAACAGATCGATAATATTTTTATAGATTTATACATGTAAAACAAAAGAGTATGTTGCAGAGATTATCTTATTCATTTAATGTGTTCTTTATATATTTTGGGGCTTTAAAAAATTTATCTTAAAAAAACTTTTTGGTTTTAAGGTAAACATCCCTCCTGCTTGGGAACCAAAACTCAGCATCGGCCAAGTGCAGTGGCTCACACCTGTAATCCCAGCACTTTGGGAGGCCAAGGCAGGCAGAGTACCTGAAGTCAGGAGTTTGAGACCATACTGGCCAACATGGTGAAACCCCATCTCTACTGAAAATACAAAAAGTAGCTGGGCATGGTGATGTGTGCCTGTAATCCCAGCTACTGGGAGGCTGAGGCAGGAGAATCACTTGAACCTGGGAGGCAGAGGTTGCAGTGAGCTGAAATTGTGCCATTGCACTCTAGCCTGGGTGACAGAGCAAGACTCTGTCTCAAAAAAAAAAAAAGAAAAGAAAACCTCAGCATCCCTTCCCTAATGAGAGAAAGTGAAATAATAAACCCAGGGAGGAGGGAGGTTCATGTAAGTTGAAAATGTATTCTTTTAATCATTTAATAATAAAAATCTATATTTTTGTAATTCCGTTTCATTTCAGTCAATCAACTATGTCCAGATAAAGGACTCTGCCCACCCCACTTCATGTTATCCAGACTGGTGGTTCAACAACATTTTCTAGTAATTGCATATTTCCACTAATTGAATATTTATCTATGCATTATCCTCTTAGGAAAATCATTATCAGCTTCTAAAGTTATAATAATTCTGAGCTAAACAAAGCCTTCTGAACACAAGAGAGTAAAGGTGATATTAAAGGATATCAGTACATTATATCCACTCTAGTCTATGGAAGAAAATAATCTGTAAACTTTGTATTGTTATCCAGAGTTGAGAATAATTGATATACAAAAATTGATTCCAGGCAAAGTCTGGCTTGCAGACCAATTTTAATTAGCCCACAAAATCTTTTAAAAATCAGAAAATTTCCCACAGAATTCTGGATTTCCGGCTTTTCTTAAAATACTAGAAACTCAGGTAACTCTGCTGCTTTTTTCTTGCGTAATGAATGGATAGAGCTGAGTAGCTAGTCCTTGTAACCACACAGGTGCTCCACTCCAGCTCACACTTCACACCAGTCCATACCGTGTTCACTCATTTATGCCACTGTCTGGCCCTGTAGGCATTTAAGTTTGCAACCTCTGGCTTAGATCATATTTTTTTTGTAGGATATTATAGAGATTGTAAAATTCAAGACAATAGCCACCCATCACATTTTTTTAAAGATCTCCAAGAAATGAAAATTGTGTGTGAAAATACACATGTATATACAAACTCTCATGTGTGTATATATATATGCATGTGTGCATATATATATATATACACAAATTGTATATATATATATACACACACATCTTTTTTTTCTTTAATTTAATTGAGACAGGGTCTTGCTGTGTTACTCAGGCTAGTTTCAAAGTCCTGGGTTCAAACAATCCTCCTGCCTCAGCCTCCTAAAGTGTTCAGATGACAGGAATGAGCGAGGCACCACACCAGGCCCACAAATATATATATATATATATATATGCATTTATATAAACACAAACACAATACATACACACATCCACATGTGTATTCAATGGAGGCAGTTACACGACAGTGGAAAGCTATGAACTAGAAGTCAGAAGACCTAACTTAGGATTTTACTCACAGATCTCCAACTACCTGTGATTTCAGCAAGGCTTTTAAATCTCTCTGAATCATGGAATGATCTGTATGTAGAATGAAAAGTTAGACTAGATCTCAGTAGCTCCTCTAGCTCTGAAATTCACTGCTTCTAGATTCTCCATTAAGAGTAGACAAATGAAACACAAATACATATAAGTAAAATTTATAGAGGCGCAGATAAAACCTTACCTCATCATTTGTTAACTTAAGGAATAAATCTCCAAGAACACCTTGGCGTGGCCACTTCAGGACCCTTTCCTGCAGTGCGTGAAGCAGATCCAGGTGCTGCTGAACAAGGTACCGTAAAGAGCCAGGGAAGAGGCTTGAAACAGAATAGAGACGAATCACACAAACCAGGTGTAGAGAAGAAAGGACCCTACAAAAATACACATGGCAGGGCCCATTCTCCCTGCCATCCAACATACTCTGAGTCATACGCCTGCATTTAGGATTTTTTAAAGTATTTTTTTTAGGTTTTTCATTGCACACCTAATAGCAGATTTCCCCAGACTACATAAACAACAACAACAACAATAACAACAAACCCTTTACTGACAGCTCCTATACAAATACGTATTGAACTAAGAAAGAGGCCCGGTGCGCCACGCCTGCAATCCCAGCACTTTTAGAATAGGTGGATCACCTGAGGTCAGGAGTTTGAGATCAGCCTGGCCAACATGGCAAAACCCTGTGTCTACTAAAAAAATTAAAAATTCACTGGGCATGGTGGCATGCACCTGTAATTCCAGCTACTTGGGAGTCTAAGGCAGGAGAGATCACTTGAATCAGGGAGGCAGAGGTTGCAGTGAGCGGAGATCACTCCACTTCACCCCAGCCTGGGTAACAGAGTGAGACTCTTTCAAAAAAAACACACACACACATAAATAAAATAAAAATAAAGAGCACATCACTTGAAAGACCTTTTTGAACCTAACCTAGTACTCACTCATTTAAATGACACTCAGTGGAAATTCAAAGGGATACCTTTTCAGTGTTTTAGAGTTATTCCTATTTGATGGGCAAAATAGTTTATTCTAATTAGTGTGGTGGATGCAGCACTCAGGTGGCATCTATATGGCCATTCTCAGCTACCAGTAGGAGAATGCTATTTAGGTAAGCAAGAAAATTTGTTTAAAGCTGGCAACTAAAAAGCTCAGGGAGTTGTAGGATGTGAGAGGGTTTCTTTTTTCCTTTTCTTCAGTTTCTAAGAGGAGTACCAGGCCAGGACAGAGTCTTGTTTGGGTAGGCTATTCAAATAATTTGGATGTGTGTCCCTGCCCAACTCTCATACTGAAATGTAATCCCCAGTGTTGGAGGTGGGGCTTGGTGGGAGGTGATTGTGTCTTGAGGGTGAATTTCTCGTGAGTGGTTTAGCACTATCCCTTTTGATACTGTCCTACCAAGTAATAGTGATGGTGATTGAGTTCTCATGAAATCTGGCTGTTTAAAAGTGTGCAGTGCCTCCATCTTTCTCTCTTGCTCCTGCTCTGGCTTATGACATTCCTGCTTTCCCTTTGCCTTCCACCGTGATTATCAGTTTCCCGAGGCCTCCCCAGAGGCTGAGCAAATCATGCTTCCTGTACAGCCTCCAGAACCGTGATCCAATTAAATCTCTTTTCTTTATAAATTACCTAGTCTCAGGTATTCTTTATAGCAATGTGAGAACACAGCTACCGACCAGGCCCGGATTGCTACTCCCTGAAATTTTACAAAGCACCTTTTCCACCCTTCTGTCTCTCTCTTCTCTGTTTTGCAATGTACCTCAGCAGTAATGAAGGGAAGAAGGGAGACATCAGAGAAGGGTGGGTAGACAAAAGAGATAGAAAGAATCATGGGAAGAAGAGGAAGGGGGACTAGCTGGGTAAGAGTGAGGCGATTAGAGGCCTATAGGAAAGAGGAAGGAAAACACAAAATGAAGCGGAGTTTTTCTGGGTTTTAGCAAGGACTGGAGCTCTAACTTGGTGACTTAAGGTAGGTTCCCTTATGCTTTCAGCACCACAAGTTTAACGTACAGAAAAGAGATGGTCTGGTTGATCTGAACTTATTTGAGTATTTCCCCAGGGTCAAATGAGAGTAAGTTGGTGGACAACTGGGGTGCTCTGCCAACAAGCAAACCTTTGTTGGAACAAAAGGAAGAACACCAGATTGAGAGGAGGTTTTTTCCAACTCATTTCCAAGCAAAGCAAAGTGACCCCTGTGACTATAGCTCAGAGGAGACACACAAACACCAAAAGAGGGTACTCAGCCCCCTATGAAAAGATACAAGGAAGCCTTCCACTTCCTCCACCACCTATGCCTGCAGCCTCCACATGTACAAAGCCAGCTGATCCACTAACACAGGAGCAGAGGCCTCCTGACCTCAGCACTTAAAATGGAACAGTGGGCTTAGGAGATCAAAGAAATCCCTATCCAGATCAGAGGGGAATTTGGAGGGGTGGCTAGAAGATATACTAACTGGGAGAAGACCATAAACCTGATGGAAGAAAACACAACTGATTGTACTGAAAGCAAAATGAGGCTGGGCGCAGTGGCTCATGCCTGCAATCCGAGCACTTTGGAAGGCCAATGTGGGCAGATCACCTGAGGTCGGGAGTTTCAGACCAGCCTGACCAACATGGAGAAGCCCTGTCTCTAATAAAAATACAAAATTAGCTGGGTGTGGTGGTGTGCTCCTGTAATCCCAGCTACCCAGGAGGCTGAGGCAAGAGAATCACTTGAACCCGGGAGGCAGAGGTTCTAGTGAGCCAAGATCACGCCATTGCACTCCAGCCTGGGCAACAAGAGTGAAATTCCATCTTAAAAAAACAAACAAAACAAAACAAAACAAAAACAGGGCCAGATGTGGTGGCTCATGCCATCACTTTGGGAGGCCAAGGAAGGTGGATCACAAGGTCAGGAGCTCAAGACCAGCCTGGCCAAGATGGTGAAACCGTCTCTACTAAAAATACAAAAAAAAATTAGCTGGGCGTGGTGGCAGGTGCCTGTAATCCCAGCTACTCAGGAGGCTGAGGCGGAGAATTGCTTGAACCTGGGGAGGCGGAGGTTACAGTGAGCCAAAATCACGCCATTCCAGCCTGGGTGACAGAGTAAGACTCCATCTCAACAAAACAAAACAAAACAAAACCGAAAGAGCAAAATGCTGAGGCCTCCCCAGAGGCCGAGCAGATGCCAGCATGCCAGCATCATGCTTCCCGTACAGCCTGCAGAACTGTGATCCAATTAAGCCTCTTTTCTTTATAAATGACCCAGTCTCAGGTATTCTTTACAGCAATGTGAGAAGAGCCTAAGCTGTTACATGAAGTGTACTTACTGTTTCATAAGTTACATGAAAAACAATGACCTACAGTGGGTTCTGTATAAAATGTTGAAACTGGGCTTTAAACTTTAAAAACAATTTTTTAACAAGGATATTTAAAATTAGGGAAGCGTGTGAAATCAGAAGACAGAGCAAAGGGAGAAAGACGACAAGAAGTACAGCCACACTTCACCTATTTCACTCTTTCGCCTGGCACCAGACCTGACTCCCAGAAGCAGCTTTTTCAGAAGACAAAATATTCAGAGCTCAGCTTTTTTTTCTGTTCCTCACTGGGGATGAAATTATGGCAACATGAGTAGTTTATTATTTCTAAAGCCTTCAAAGTATTTATCTCCCAAGAATATAGTATTTAATCAGTGAGGGAAATACACTAAAAGCAAGAAACAAAAATCCAGTTATAGTTTCAGGTTAATAACTTAGCTTTTGCCAGCCCAGTAAGAGGCTAACATAACTCCTGAGCTTGCAGCAGCAGGTTCCCACCACCCTGGATGGGCATGATCATTAAACGTGTGCCACCTGGTGGTGATCTGCAGCATGACGCTTGTTGAGCTCTTGGTGGACATAGCACTGGAATTTAGCTTACAAGGCTAATCAACAAACCTGCTGAACTGATCACTGCCCCCTCCACAAGTGTTCAGACAGCACTGTGATCCTGAGGCTGTGGCTCTACCTAGGTCAGAGCCAAAAAAGCCCAGAACTCCAACTTCTTTTTTTTTTTTTTTAACTACTACTCAGCCATAACAAGGAATGAACAGAACCCCAACTTCTGTGATCCTTCAACACATGACAGCCTGGGCAACAGAGCAAGATGCCGTCTCTATAATAAACCGAAAAATTAGCTGGGCGCGGTGGCTGATGCTTGTAATCCCAGCTACTGGGGATGCTGAGGCGCGCGGATCACTTGAGCCCAGAAGTTTGAGGCTGCAGTGAGCTATGATTGGGCCACTATACCCTTCTCCAGCCTGTCTCTAAACTAACCAAACAAATGAACCATAGCCCTCTAGCTCTGCCTAGGTGTCAGCCAGCGGCATGTGCCCCTGCAACTTCTAGCCCTTTCAGCCAGGGGCAGGGCTGGCTTCAAACAGGCTGAGGAAGCTCTTGAGTGACTCTTTTTTATTTTTTAGGAAAAACTTAAGGTTTTATTTAATAGGTTGGAGAAGATGTGGTCACCTCAGCCTTGAGTGTCAAGTTGTACCTGCAGTGGGGATTATTTGCATCCCAGGTTACTTTCCAACAGGGTAAAAAGTGTTGAAGCTTGTGGTTTGTGATGGGAAAGGTAGTAAATGTTAATACACTTATTTTCATCTTTGCATGGAGAAAAATGCCAATAGAGAAGAGGAATAATCTCATTCTGCTTTGTATTTCCTTCAGCTGGTCTATTTAAAGTACACACAGAAGTCGGGCATGGTGGCTCATGCCTGTAATCCCAACACTTTGAGAGGCCGAGGTGGACAGATCACTTGAGGTCAGGAGTTCTAGACCAGCCTGGCCAACATGGAGAAACCTTGTCTTTACTAAAAATACAAAAATTAGCTGGGCATGGTAGTGTGCCTGTAATCCCAGCTACTCAGGAGGCTGAGGCAGGAGAATCACTTGAACCCGAGAAGTGGAAGTTACAGTGAGCCAAGATCACGCCATTGCACTCCAGCCTGGGCAACAGAGTGAGATCTTGTCTCAAAAAAATAAAGAAAAAAATAAACTGCACATAGAGGTTTCAGAAAAGCTTTAAAAAAAAGAAAAAGATAACGAGTGGAGGAGGATAATGAAAATATAACCCTAGGATAGAAAAACAGCAGCACCACCAAGCTCAGAACCAGAGACTTCATATTCAGTAGTAATGAAGAGTATTGAGTTGAAGCTTTTCTCTGCTTGGTCCGTGCAAAGAAAAAAGAGGGTTAGCCTAGCAAATAACTAACATGAATAGCATTATCATGGATTACTGAAATAACCACTATGTTTTTTTTTTTTAGATGGAGTTTCACTCTTGTTGCCCAGTCTAGATTGCAATGGCATGATCTCGAGTCACTGCAACCTCCGCCTCCCGGGTTCAAGCAATTCTCCTGCCTCAGCCTCCTGAGTAGCTGGGATTACAGGCATGTGACACCATGCCTGGCTAATTTTTGTATTTTTAGCCGGGATGGGGTTTTTCCATGTTGGTCAGGCTGGTCTCGAACTCCTGACCTCAGGTAATCTGCCCACCTCAGCCTCCCAAAGTGCTGGGATTACAGGTGTCAGCCACCGTGCTCAGCTATAACTATCATCTTACTTTCATAGAGGATTGTATGATAGCTTTAATTTTTTAACTTCGTAGGATTTGGGGGACAGATCTACTCCTTCTTCCCAGTGATAGGTCATAAGAGAATGTCTTAGAAAAACAGGAGGTGACAAGGCCAGGCGCAGTGGCTCACGCCTGTAATCCTAGGACTTTGGGAGGCTGAGGTGGGTGGATCACCTGAGGTCAGGAGTTTGAGACCAGCCTGACAAACATGGCAAAACCTTGTCTCTACCAAAAATACAAAATTAGCCGGGCATGATGGCATATGCCTGTTATCCCAGCTACTCAGGAGGCTGAGGCAAGAGAATTGCTTGAACCTGGGAGGCAGAGGTTTGGTGAGCCGAGGTGGCACCACTGCACTCCAACCTGGGCAACAAGAGCAAAACTCCAACTCAAAAAAAAAGAAAGACGGAAAGAAAAGGAAGAGGAGAGGATAGGAGAGGAGAGAGGAGAGGGGAGAGGGGAGGGGTGGGGAGAGGAGGGGAGGGGAGAGGAGAAATAGGAGGTGACAGCAAGTCAACAAGGGCCCTCTCTTTTATCTACCCAAATCCTCTGCAGGGTCTGGCCTCTCCCCTGTGACCTCCCGCCTGCTGGAGGCTTGCAACAGGGCTAGATAAACATACCTAGAAGCCCTACTTAACAATCAACTGAGATCTGAAGTAAAAACTTATAGTTCAAGAGCGAAGACTGGGTTTTGAAATAGGAAGAGACACTCAGTGCTTCTGCCTCTCTGAGAAACTTTACATAGTGCTGTTAATGAAGGCCTTAGGAAAGCATTATGATGTGGAGACCCGCACACAGTACAGGGTAGGGCAGGCCTGCTTTGAATCCAGGCACTACTGGGCTCTGTGGCTTTAGACTTCCCTGGGCCTTAGTGCCTGTATCTGTAAGGTAGGGGTCACAGGGTTCTGCTAAACAGTTCATGAAGTTATAAATCAAGTGCCTACCAGAGCAGCTGCTTACTACTCCCTTCCACAGTAAACAGTCCTTTCTCTTTTCCCAGCCTTGCCCTGCCTCCCCAAATTTTCAGACTAAGAAGAGATGCTGCTGGCTTAGAATTTTCCACGTGGAAGTAAAGCCACGCCAAAGGGTAGACCGCCTTTAGATTTTATTACCATAAACTGAGGAGGTCTTTGGCAACAGCAATACAGCTAGAGGCCATAGAGACTTCCAGAGGCCTGCAGTGCAGCTGGGAGGGTCTAGGAGGGACAGTGGGAAGGGTCAGATGGGGAAGGAAGTGCTGAGAATCTGGCAGCCTCTGAGAGAAGGTGAGGCCCAGTCCAGAGCCTTAACTGGTCACAGAGTTAGCTGGGTCACCTTCACCTTTCTGTTCTTGTTGCTTTGTATTTTGTTCACCTTGCTTTTGTAGTAAAATCACTCTTGAAAATAGTTAAGCCACTTGTGGGTTTGCCAGGGAGTAGTGCCTCACTTGGTCATTGAGGTAGGAGGATCAGCAGTGCGTTTTGGTGACTGAGTATATTGTTGGCAGTCTTCAAGTCAAATGGATTTAGGGGGATGGTAAAGAGCAGGAAAATATAATTAGGGGCTTCCCTGGGTAGATTCAGAATTTATGAACCACCAGTGTATATTACCCAATGGAATGTTTAAAGTAATAGTGCCACATATGGTCATAGTGGTCCATAATCCAGATTTCCCATTCCTTTGAATTGGCCTTTCCTCAATTTTTCTGGATTATTACATATTCATTACATTAATCTTTTTCACCAAGTCTTACTTTCCTCCTTCCTGCTTTCTCTGAACAGGGAAGGAAACAGAAAAATAATCTAAAGACTATGAACAGATATAGGTGGAGGAGTGCTGTGACACTGGGAAAGTGTGCTGTCACAGCGGGTGGCAGACCCTGTGCGTGCGTGCACATTACCCAGTACTGTGAGAACACCCACACGATAATAAGAAAGGCCCCTGTCCAGAATTATTTCAGCCCTGTGTCATTTCGCTAATGGCCACTGAGTGCTTAAGTTTTCCACACATTCATTCCCTTGTGCTTCTAAGAGACCTGTGACCCATGGAGACCCCATGCAGATGGCAACAGAGAGCAATGCTTCCCTCACTGTAGCATGTGTTCCCCCTTAAAGTTTTTAAAAGGCATATTAGAGACACTGAAGGCCCAGCAGAGTACACTCATTTTCTTACCTTGATGAAAATCTAAGTTTAAAGCTTGCCAGGGGTTCCCTATTGCTATAATCTAAATGTGTGCCCCAAAATTCATGTGCTGGAAACTAAACCCCCAATGCAACAGTACTGGGAGGTGGGGCCCATACTGGGTGTTTAGGTCTGAGAGCTCCACCCTATGAACGGATTATTGCCACTACAAAAGGGGCTTGAGGGAGTGGGCTCTACTATCTCCTGCTCTTCTGCCATGTGAGGCTACAACATTCCTCCTCTCTGGAGGACACAACAATAAAGTGCCATCTTGGATCCAGAGATTGAATCTGCGGGCACTTTGATCTTAGACTTCCCAGTCTCCAAAACTGTGAGAGAATAAATTTCTGTTCATTGTAAGTTATCCAGTCTGTGATATTCTGTTACAGCAGTACCAAGTAAGCTGAGACACCTGCCATCACTGCCTCTTCTCTTTTCAAAGACTGTTTCTGGAACTCTTTATAGGCCCCAGACATCCCAAAGTGGAAACAATAAACCACTTACCTTAAATCCTAATCAATCTGAAAAGCAAAGGCAATGAGTGCATGGATACCTTCTCTCTTTGGAATTCCTCTTTCCATCAGACCCCTGGAATGTGGCTTTTATCTTCAAGATCAGAGAGATGTTAATGACATATTTTCTTTCAGATTCAAGCAGTTCCAGGGCCACAGTCTGTCTTTTAGCTTTAGAAATAAACCAAAGAGGGACTTGATATTAACCATTTCTTCCTAAAACCCTATAAATGCAAGCAATAAAAAGCGATAAAAGGATATTGAAAGCAATAAAAAGAACCATCTGCAAGTTTTTGAAAGGTAGAAAGCAGAATGGAGGCATAGTAATTCATTCAGCAGAGCAAAGGGCACAAAGTCTTGGTGTCCCCATCTGCAGATGAAAAATCTGCTGAGAAGCAGCCAGAAAGCTCAAGGATTGGAGGCAACATAGAAAGTGCAAATAAGGGGCAATGCTGAAAGCAGGAGCAATTGTTGAAAGTCTACACAGGCGGCAACTGAACCTCCAGATCCTCACCCCCATGCCAGATGGCTTCCTCACTTCCTCCCCATGGCAAACGAGAAAAATGAAACTAGAGAAGCCCTGGTTTCTGGGATCTGGGCTAGACTTTAGACACAGTAGAATTGAGATGCTAAAATGAAAACAAAAGGACTCAGGGAAGGCTTCACACTGAACAGTGAGACTTCCCTCAGCCTCCTTCCCCTGCAGATCCAGAGTGCCAGCAGCCAGGTTTAAACTCTTCACGCAGGAGATTGGAGGGTCTTCCACTTGAGAAACTGAACTGCCCAAGGAAAAAAGATCCACAGACACTGAAATAAAGAGGTTGACTACCTGCCAGGCACGATGGCTCATGCCTGTAATCTCAGCACTTTGGGAGGCCGAGGTGGGTGGATCACCTGAGGTCAGGAGTTCGAGATCAGCCTTGCTAACATGGCAAAACCCCATCTCTACTAAAAATACAAAAATTAGCTGGACGTAATGGCGCCCACCTGTAATCTCAGCTACTCAGGAGGCTGAGGAAGGAGGATTGTTTGAACTCAGGAGGCAGAGGTTGCAGTGAGCTGAGATGGTGCCATTGCATTCCAGCCTGGGCAACAGAGCAAGACTCTATCTCAAAAAGGAAAAAGAGGTCAACTATCAACAAGTTAATTTGCCATCTGATGAGCCTGTCTATAATGAAGCCCACTGATTTACAAGCTTGGCCAATACAAAATTTCCAGGGTTTTTCTAAGAACTCTTTCTTACATATATTTAGCTAAGGATGCTCATACATTTGAATAAAGCTTATACTATAAAAGAAAGAGAGGAAAAAAGAATATATACTTATATTTTTTATAAGGAGGGGGTACCCTGAAGAAACAGAGATGATACAGGATACAAAAGAATAAAAATTTCTAATCTTACAATTTATATTCTCAAAGAGATACAAGAAACAATTACAGGATGCTAGTTTTAAGAAGAGAGGATAATTTTTTTAAAAGGAGAAACTTTTAAACATATCTTAAAAGATAGAAAAAATTAAAAGAGTAGAAGATAAAGTAAAAGAATTTCCCTTGCTTAAAAAAAAAATAAGAAAGAGATGTATTGAAGAAAAATAGAAGAGCAAAAGATGGCAGTTGGGAAATCAGTCCAAGAGATCCAACATCAAATTAGTAGAAGTTTCAGAGAAAAGAAAGAAAATGGACAGGAAGATATTATCAAATTAGTAACAGGAAAAAAAATCCCAGGACATATATTTCTAGAGAAAAGGGTCCTTGTGCCCAGCAAAATTAATAAAAAAGACTCACATCATTCTAAGGCATATCACATCACTATGAAACTTCAGCACGCCATGGATAAAAAGAAGATCCTAAAAGTTACCAAATAGAAAAATCAGGTAATGTACAAAAAACTAAGTAGCAGAATGACACTGGACTTCCTACTAGAAAAATTAGAAGCTAAAGGACAATGGAACAATTGCTTCAAAATTATGAGGAAAAAAGATTTAATATTTGGCCAAATTATTAATCAAGTATGTAAAACCATTTTTGCAAGATTACGACAGCAAGAGAAATCTGACATAGCTGACTCTATCTTGCGTCTAACCTCAAGCTGCCCTTGTTCATTCCTGGGCATAGGCTGAGCTTTTGAGAGCAATTTTGTTCATAGTTTAACTTAAAGCAAGGATGATAATAGCCCTTCCCAAAACTAACCCCATATGCTATAATTTGGTACCCAAACTGTCTTTGAAAAACTAATGAAAGGCCAAAAGGTTAGTATTATGAATTATGAATTCATATTATGAATTACACTAAGATGTACAGGGATAGTTAAATGATAATCAGCCATTGTTCTGAAGGTCACAAGATTTGTAGCTTCCCTGATTATTGCTATAGATAACATCACTACTGTAGAACCTAAGATTGGTCTTTTGAGACATCTTTCCAGATTTTTCCATTTCTGGAAGCTGACTTACTCCACCTAGATCTACAACCAGTGACTCAACCAGTCTTGTGGCCCTCACCCAGAAGCTGACTCAGCATCTGAGGACCACATCCCTGTGATTTCATCCCCAACCAATCAGCAGTACCCATTCCCTATCCCCCTGCCCACCAAATTCAGCCTCTGAATTTTCAGGGAGATTGATCTAAGTAATAAACTCCGGTCTGCTGCTTAGCTGGCTGTATGTTTATTCAACTCTTTCTCTATTGCAATACAGCAGTCTCAGTAAATCAGCTCCACCTGCACAGCAAGCCAGCAAGAAGGACCGACCAAGCGATCACTACGTGGAAGCTACTGGACAATGTGTTCCCCCAAAACCAGGAGTAAACCAAGAAACCAAGGATACAGAAGATGAAAAAAAATCAACAACAAGCAAACAGGAATCGAAAAGAGGAGAAAGATGAAAGGAATTCTTTTTTTGTGTTATTTTTTGGTAGCAGTTCACACTGTAGATGAAGGGAATTCTTAAGAAGACTGGAAAGTCCCAGGATGATGGCAGTACACTGGGTCAAATCAGGATAGCGTGATGGAGGCAAATGCTCATTAAAAAAAAAAAAAGGATGAGCCAGGCGCGGTGGCACACACCTGTAATCCCAGCACTGTGGGAGGCCAAGGGGGGCGGATCACAAGGTCAAGAGATTGAGACCATCTGGCCAACATGGTGAAACCCTGACTCTACTAAAAATACGAAAATTAGCTGGGCATGGTGGCGTGTGCCTGTAGTACCAGCTACTTGGGAGGCTGAGGCAGGAGAATTGCTTGAGTCCAGGAGGCAGAGGTTGCAATGAGCCAAGATCATGCCACTGCACTCCAGCCTGGTGACAAAGTGAAACTCTATCTCAAAAAAAAAAAAAAAAAAAAAAGATGGCTGGGCTTAGTTAGTGGCTTGTGTCTGTAGTGTCAGCTACTTGGGAATCTGAGGCAGGTGGATCGTGTGAGCCCAGGATGTTGAGGCCAGCTTGGGCAACAAAGGGAAACCCCACCTCTAAAAAAATAAATGGATAAAAATAAATTAAAAATTAAAAATATTGATGATGTAAATAGTAAAGTTTCTGTTATATTGCTAAGAAAAATTCAAGAGCTATATAAATGAAGAAATATACCATGTTCTTCAAATGGAAGACTCAATACTGTCAAGATGTCAATTATCTGATAATTGGAATTTTTAAAAAGAGAGTCTAAAATTAGATACCCATATAAGACCACTTGATTTGCTGCATGCAACAATGGAAAAACAAAGGTATTTTCAATTAATGGTGCTGAAACAACTGGATAGCCATCTGGAAAAAAAAATGAACCTGGACCCCTTTCACACACTGTACATCAAAATTTATTCAAGATAAGGCCATCTCCCATCTGGCATGTGGAGGCAGCCTAAGGATGGTAAAAACTGAAACTATAAAGATTTTAGAAGAAAGCATACCAGAATATCTTCACAACTGTGAGACAGCAAAGATTTCTTAGAAAGACAAGAAAGCCATGAGCTATTTTAAGAGTTTAAAATTGGTAGCTGGGTGCAGTGGTGCACACCTGTAGTCCCAGCTAATTTGGGGGCTGAGGAGGGAGAATCACTTGAGCCCAGGAGATCAAGGCTGAAGTGAGCGGTGATCACACCACTGTACTCCAGCCTGAGCAACAGAGCAAAACCCTGCCATAAAAAAAAAAGTTGGTCAATGGACTTACTTAGGCACTTTATAAAAGAAGATATATGAATAGCCAAGCACATAAAAACATACCTAATATCAATAATCACCAAGGAAGTGCAAATTAAAATTACAGTGTAATACCAGTACACATCCCTGAGAATGGCTAACATTGAAAGGACTAACCATCTTTCCCAAGTATTGGAAAGTATGTGAAACAACAGGGCTCTCATTCATTGCTAGCGGGAGTATTATCCAACTGCTTTAGAAAACTGCTTGACATTTTCCCTTAAAGTTAAACATAATCATAACCTACAACCCAAAGATTTCACTCCTAGGTATACATCCAAGAGAAATGAGGGCATATATCGCCTCCAAAAAAAAAAATTGTACAAGAATATTCATAGCAAGCCAGGCACGGTGGCTCACGCCTGTAATCCCAGCACTTTGGAAGGCCAAGACAGGCGGATCACTTGAAATCGGGAGTTCGAGACGAGCCTGGCCAACATGGTGAAACCCCGTCTCTACTAAAAATACAAAAATTAGCCAGATGTGGTGGTGCACACTTGTAATCCCAGCTACTCAGGAGGCTGAAGCAGGAGAATCCTTTGAGCCTAGGAGGTGGAGGTTGTAGTGAGCCAAGATTGCACCACTGTACTCCAGCCTCAGCAACAGAGCAAGTCTGTCTCAACAGAAAAAAAAAAAAATATATATATATATATATATATATATATATATATTCATAGCATCTTAGTCCTAATAGCCCCAAAACTGGAAGGAATATAAACGTCCATCAACAGGAGAATGGATTTTAAAATTGTAATAAATTTATTCAATGTGATTAATAAGAAGGAATGAACTACCAAATGAATTGTGTACAAAAATATACATAAATCTTTTTTCAAAACATTATGTTGGGAGAAAGAGGCCAGACACAAAAGAATACACGCTGTATTGTTCCATTCATATGAAGTTTAAGAACGGACAAAACTAATTTGTACTAGAAGTCATAATAGTGGTTTTCTGTGTGGATATTGACTGGAAAAATTCATGGAAGAACTTTCTAGGGTTCTTTCATGCACAGAAATATTGTATATCTTGATCTGGGTGCTGATCACAGGGGATATACACATGTAAAATGTCTATCAGCTTAACTATAAGCTCTGTGAATTTTACTCTATGTAAATTAACCCTCAATAAAATATTAGTTAAAAAAAAAGTAGTGTAAAACTTTTTTTTTGAGATAGGGTCTTGTTCTGTTGTCTAGGCTGGGGAGTACAATGGCACTATCATAGCTCAATGCAGCCCCAACCTCCTGAGCTCAAGTGATCCTTCTACCTTGGACTCCCATGTAGCTGGGACCACAGGCACATGCCATGAACCCAGCTAATTTGGTTTTTTATTTTTTGTAGAGACAGGGGTCTCACTATGTTGCCCAGGCTGGCTCCAACTCCTGGGTCCAATGGATCCTCCCAAAGTGCTGGGATTACAGGTGTACAGCCACTATGCCTAGTTAAACATTTTTTAAAAAAACATAGAAGCAGAAGAGGACTGTGTACCCAGCCCCAACCTGCCACTCTTCCTCCCTTGAGCCTCCCAAAAGAAACCATGGAAGCAAGTGCCAGAAAAAACTGTCAAAAGAGTTTAAAGTTGTTGCCACTCTTCTTCACAACAAATCTTTTAATACTATTTGACTTTTCATGTATTTGATTTAAAAAATTCAAAATAATTTTTAAAAAATTACCTCCCCCCAAATAGCCAGGAGGAAATCCCATTGTCTGACACAGTAAGTGTTCAGCAATGATTTATGATATGAAGGGAAGGAAGGAGGGAAAAAGGAGGGAGGACAGGCCCTGTTGCAGGTGTGATGTTTTGGTGGTAGACTATTGATGAAGGGTCTGTTTATAGAAGATTCCACATCATTGGCTAAACAGTTCTGCCTTCTTCTCCACCAACCTCATGCCTACCCACACTCCCGCCATAGCACTACATTACTGTCATGAGCACTCAGAATCAAGGTGGTAGTCACAGGCCAAGTGCTGGTGAGTCCCTTTACCTCCACAGGCTTTAGTTCATCTGAAAAGGAAACCAGGAACTAGGTGGCCTCATGGGTCCACTGAATCTAAACTGTAAGGTTTCTCGCCTTAGGGTTCAAAGCTCTGGTACATCCCATTCTTTAAACCATCAGCCTGCATCACCCTTGGAACTTACCAGCTAAGGAGGTTTCACATAAAACGTTTTCCAAGGAGCTGTGTCTACCCTGGCCGGCCTCCTTGAGTTTATCCGGGTGGTCTTTGGTGACGTATTCTTCACCCCATTCTTTACCATCCTTAGGCTGCCTCCACATGCCAGATGGGAGATGGCCCTTGGGCTGAATCTCAGCCGAGAGGCAAGACTTGAGGTTTTCTTCTGCTTCTGGAGTTGTTGGGTTCACTCCTGGTGTTGCGGGGGAAGGCAGGGGGAAACAAACAAACCTGCTATCAAAATGTTTTTTAAAATTATGTTTGTTACTTTTTTTTTTTTTGAAACAAAGTATCACATTTGTCACCCAGGCTGGAGTGCAATGGCATGATCTCAGCTCACTGCAACCTCTGCCTCCCGGGTTCAAGTGATTCTCCTGTCTCAGGCACCCAAGTAGCTGAGATTACAGGCATGTGCAACCACACCCAGCTAATTTTGTATTTTTAGTAGAGCCGAAGTTTTACTAAAACCCAAGTAATTTCTGTATGTTTAGTAGAACCAAGGTTTTATTAAAACCCAGCTAATTTCTATATTTTTATAGAGCCGAGGTTTTTTGGCCAGGCTGTTTCAAACTCCTGACCTCAGGTGATCCACCTGCCTCAGCCTCTCAAAGTGCTGGGATTACAGGTGTGAGCCGCCACACCCAGCCTTGTTACTCTTTTTTTCATTTTTCATTTTTATTTTTAGACGGAGTTTCCCTCTTGTTGCCCAGGCTGGAGTGCAATGGCATAATATGAGCTCACCGCAACCTCCACCTCCCAGGTTCAAGCAATTCTCCTGCCTCAGCCTCCCAAGTAGCTGGGATTACAGGCATGCGCCACCACACCCAGCTAATTTTGTATTTTTAATAAAGACGGGGTTTCTCCATTTTGATCAGGCTGATCTTGAACTCATGACCTCAGGTGATCCGCCCACCTTGGCCTCCCAAAGTGCTGGGATTATAGGGGTGAGCCACCACGCCCAGCCTTGGTTACTAACTCTTAATGAATCTGCCTCTGTTTGGGTACAACTATCCCGTGAGGATTAAATATACCACTTAAGGATTAAAAGTGTCCGCAGCTGCATGGGGTCCCCTCTGTCTCTGGTCTATACATCCTCTATGCTTTATACATAGTCTTTACTAAATAAGGAGTTTTGAAAAATGAATTTATCAAATAGTGTAGCTAATTTATAGTAGTATGTATTGACTCCTTATATCTGCTTCCTTTCAGGTGAGCACACCAGGTGCTGGAGCACTCCTGGGAAGAGAATACAGAAAGACGAGGAGGAAGCGTGCCAAAAACAATGTCTTCTTCGGCCATTTTCTCCTTGACCCTAATGCTAGAAAGGAAGGAGAAAGGGAAGATGAAATAATTTATAAAATTCTGCTGAATTGTCAGTCAAGTAAATTAAATAAATCCTTTTTAAAATGTTGTTGTCTTTTCTCTTTTTTTGTTTCTTTTATATTATTTGGTCCTTTCTTTATTACCTGCACTACACAGATGTAAAAGTAAATAACTTTTGAATTAAACTATACAGCATGTGATCCACGGAAAACTTATGTCATGCCACATTTACCGGAAGTTTTTGGCAAGTGTGAATTCATTAGCCATTGAAATAAACCAGAAAGAAGGAAGCATACTGGTTTTGTCTCAAGCTTTCCTAGCCCTTCTCTCTCCTTGGGTTTAAATGAGTCACCTACCGGCTCTAGTACACATCTTAGAATCTTCGTAACTTTGTAACTTTATCTTTTGTGAGTTCTTTCATGCCTGGTTTGGAACTGAGGAAGTGGAAGCAGGGAAGGTAGAAGAGGGAAAGAATGGAACTGCTGGAAAAAAAGAAAGCTAAGAGAAAAGCCACTTACCAGGACCCATCATTCCCTTCACATTACTGTCTCCTACATGAACAGATCTGGACTCTTGGGCTGCAGAGAAAGGAAAGCATTCATTCAGTGTTCATTCCACTAACATGGACTAATCACCTTCCATGAGCCAGGCACTGGGGGCAGACTCAGAGATTCTACACTTTTGTGGGGGAGGCAGAGCAGTAAAAAAAGAAAGAAAGAAAGAAATTACAGTATAGTATAGCAAATGCTACTTTTGCAGCTGTAAAAAGATATAATAGTGGTACTTACCTCAAGGATTACAATAAGAAATAAATAAGTTAGTATTTGTAAACTGCTTGAAGTACTACCTGGCATATTGTAAGAGTTAAATAGTTGTTTAACTATAATGGTGGTGACAGTGGTATGATAGTAATAATAAAAAGAGACAGAATGATACTGTTAAAATGTGAAATGATACATGTTAAAATGTAAGCCAGCCTGGGCAACATGACAAAAACCCCATCTCACTCCCCACCCTCAAACCACAGAAATTAGCAGGGCATGGTGGTGTGCGCCTGTGGTCTCAGCTACTTGGGAGACTAAAATAGGAAGATCCCTCGAGCCCAGGAGGTTGAGGCTGCAGTGAGCCAAGATTGTGTCACTGCACTCCAGCCTGGGTGACAAAGCAAGACCCTGTCTCCAAAAAAAAAAAAAAAAGAGTAAACCTATCACTTCTCTGGTTAGCCCTCCAATAGCGCCCCATTTCAGTGTAAAAGCCAAAGCCCTTAAAATGATTATAGAGCACTATAATATCTGCTCCCAACTCAGGCCTGCTGTTTTTTTTTTTTTTTTAACTGCACCTTCTGTTTTCTCCGTGGTTTAATCTGCTTTAGCCCTGCTGTTCTGCTTGGTCTTCCTTGAACATCTCAGTCATATTCTCACAGGACCCCGGCACTGGCTGTTCCCTCTCTTCCTTCCCCTCAGTGCCCATAAGTGAACTTTCTCACTTCCTTCAGGTCTTTGTCTGGCACCCTAGTTAAAATTACAATTCCTCTTTACTTATTTTATTCCTTAATTTGTCACTCTCTAACATACTACATATCTTACTTATCTTGCTCATTGTCAGCTTGCCTTAGAGGAAAGGCTCCATGAAGGCAGGAATTTTTGTTGTTTTGTTCATGCCTATATCTTACCACCTAAAATAGTGCTTGGGATGAAGGGAGGGAGAGAAGCAGGAGGGATGGAGGGAGGGAAAACATCAGGGTTGCTTGAATGCAGAGAGAGAAGTCAAGGGTAACAAAATATGTCTGAAGAGAAAAGCAGAGGCAATTTAAAACATGGCCACATAAACTGTGTTAAGGAACTTGGACTTTATTCTGAAAGTCATGAGGAATCAAAGAGAATCTAAGAAGGAGTGTCCAGAAAGTAGGTGGAAAATCAAAGAAGCACAGTGTCAGCCAAAAGAAGAGCATGTTTCAAGAAGGCAGGTGTCAAGGGTACCAAAACTACCAGGAAAGGTCAGGAAACCGTTTTAGCGAAGCAGTAAGGATGAAAGTCAATGTTGAACGGGTAGAATAAACACGAGGTAAGAAGAAGAGATGGATAGGAAGATTATATCTTTTCAAAAAAATTAGTTTTCCATTTTCTCAAGCAAGAATGTATCAGCAGTGGGGAGGCTGAACATCTTGAGAGTGTCTTGCATGGGGAAAGGAACCCAAAGGTAAGGTATGCTTGGACCTGCAAAATGACATTTCCAATTGACAAGTTATACAATCATAAGACACATAAATGAAGTTGTTGCATCAGGGCTCACCTAAAGGGGTTGCCTTCTCAAATCGGGGGTCAGTTACTTGTGGTAAGCAGCCCCAGATGGCTTCAATTATCCCCACCCCTTAGCATTCACGTCCTCATGTAATCCTTTCCCTCAGGTAAAGGCTGGATTTACTGATTAGCTGTTAATGAATAGAATTTGGCAGAAAAGACGGAATACCGCTTCTAAGATAAGGTTATGAAAAGACTGTGGGCTGGGCACGGTGGCTCACGCCTGTAATCCCAGCACTTTGGGAGGACGAGGTGGGCAGATCACTTGAGGTCAGGAGTTCAAGACCAGCATGGCAAAACCCCGTCTCTACTAAAAATACAAAAATTAGCCACGTATGGTGGCAGGTTCCTGCAATCCCAGTTACTTAGGAGACTGAGGCTGGAGAATCATTTGAACCCAGGAGGTGGAGGTTGCAGTGAGCCAAGATCGTGCCATTGTACTCCAGCTTGGGTGGCAAGAGTGAAACTCTGTTTCAAAAAAAAAAAAAAAAAACACAGTAACAGCCAAAAAACCCCCACTGTGGCTTCCATACTGCATTCTTTTAGAATGCTTGCCCTGCGAGAGGGTAGCTGCCAAATTGTAAGGCAACAACTTAGAGAGGCCCATGTTACAAAAACCGGAGCCTGCCGATAACCATGTGAATAAGCTTGGATATAGATGCCCCTGAGTAGAGCGTTCACATGAGATGACAACCATAGCCAATGCCTTGATTACAGCCTTAATGAGAAACCTTGAGCCAGAGGCACTCAGCTAAGATGTGCAGTTTCCTGACTCAGAGAAACTGTGAACCATGAATGGTTGCTATTTTAAGCTAATAAATTTTGGGACGATAGATAATAGTTGTACCATTTTATCACTAACAGTGGATTAGCCAAGACTTTCTGAATGTTTGGTTCTTAAACCCTGTGTTTTAACACAAGCTGCCAAGTATGTGCAGAATGTCTTAGCACATTAACCTTAAATTTCTGCAGCAACTCAGTAGAATAAACTATGACCACGTCTATATAGGAGGAAAGGAAGGAGGGGTTGCCACTAAATAATTCATTTAAATCCATGTGGGCACTGAAATCATCTGGATCAGCTGTTTTCAGTGGATTCAACACATTCTGTGATTATTTATTTCCTTGGGGACTGTTTCACATTGTCTAAACATGTACAAGTTTACTTTGTAAAAATAATTTTTAACCTTTTATCTTGCGAACATGTTTAGCTGCTCCAGACCTGGCATTGAACTTTTACTTTCTAAGCCTATTGTATACTATACTCTTTCCCAGTGAGGATCATCCTCTTATGTAGAGCTGTTCATGTCCTAGAGGAAAGAAAATAAGAGCCACCTGCAATGAACCCAGTCCCCAGAAGGATCAAGTGAGTTTTCCCAGGTTGCGCCTATCAGTCTCTCAATGAATTACTAACAGGTAAAAAATAAAAATAAAAATAAAAAGGCAGGTTGGGCGCAGTGGCTCACACCTGTAATCCCAGCACTTTGGGAGGCTGAGGTGGGCAGATCACGAGGTCAGGAGTTTAAGACCAGACTGGTCAACATAGTGAAACCCTGACTCTACTAAAAATGCAAAAAATTAGCCCAGCGTGGTGGCAGGTGCCTGTAATCCCAGCTACTCGGAAGGCTGAGGCAGGAGAATCACTTGAACCCGGGAGGCAGAGTTTGCAGTGAGCTGAGATCCCACCATTGCACTCCAGCCTAGGCAACAGTGTGACTCTGACTCAAAAAAAAAAAAAAAAAAAAGACTTATTAGAGTACATGATTTTTTTTCTAGTATTTCTCTCTTATGGGTTAGCATAGTATTGACTGCACAATAAATTATTTTTAATTGAATTGAAATTTAGGAGTATCCAGATTAGTATTCCCCCCGACTGAAAAAAAAATTTTAAATTGGGCAAACTCTTGTGGTCTCTTAGATCCTCTGGATTCTCCTAAATTCCAGTTACAAGAGGAAAAATTCCAGGCAATACACCATTTTCCTCTAACAAAGATGAAGGGGTTAAGCCCATTCTTAAGCCCTAGGAATCAGGAGAAAAATACTTGATTAATTCAGTATGATTTGTGAACTGTACCTTTTTCATAGGCCTGAGAAGGCAAAAGGTTGGTAAAGTCTTCGCTTGGAAGAACAGGCTCAGGGATATTGATTGAACGAAAAGGACTTCCTTGTGCTTGTGCAGGCCCGGCCTGTGAGCTGTGTTCTTCTTTCTGAGTTTTCCTAGGAAAGAGAAATAAAGACAAGGCTATTCTGGTTCTTAATATCTGATATATTAGGAGGCGATTCAGTTCAGAGTAACTCAAGAAAATGTCTGAATTATTAGGTTGAACCATATAAATTGCTATTTTTGAAAATTAAAAGTGGTCAAATACTAGCAATTCATATGTTTCAACTTAATTTATCACCTCAGTTGGAGAAAAAAACTTCAAATATTTACAAATCACCCTTCTAATTATAATACCCACATTCTTATTTTTTTGTTACTGGCTTCCTTATAATCAGGATCTTCAGAGTTTGCAGTGGTGACGATTTGTTTGAGATGATTTACATTCACTTAGCAATGCAACTCAGAAGTACCAGAAAGCAGCAGGTCCTCTCCTGAAAACAACCTATTCTCCAGGGTCACGCACATATTATCCCTACAATTCTAATTTCAATTTGTTAATATTAAAAACACATAAGTAGGCTGAGCACTGTGATTCATGCCTGTAATCCCACCACTTTGGGAGGCCAAGCTGGGAGGATCACTTGAGCCCAGGAGTTCGAGACCAGCCTGGGAAAACACAGGGAGACCCCATTTCTACATTTTTTTTTTTAATTAGCTAGCATGGTGGCCACACCTATAGTCTCAGCTACTCAGGATATTGAGGTAGGAGAATCATTTGAGCCCAGGAGTTCAAGGCTGCAGTGAGCTGTGATTATACTGCTACACTCCAGCATGGGCAACAGAGCAAGACTCTGTCTCAAAAAAAAAAAAAAAAAGAAGGAAAAGGAAAAACAAAACCACATAAGTAACAATAAAGATTATGTATGTTTAATGGTGAAACTTTACTTGATTCAACCTGGTTCAGGCATTAACATAAATTTATTTTCAACCCTAGAATTAAAATAATAATTGCATTAGAGACATTTTAGAAAATTAATAAAAAAAGAAAACCACTGATGGTGCTACTATCTTAACACAACCATCATTATTTTTAAGTATATCTTTCTAGTTGTTATGTTACATATTTTTTACCCTTGTAATCAAAGCATTCATGCCATTTTATGTCAGTTTCATTTTACATATCGTATTAAATGCATTTTTCTACGTAATAGGTACCACCCATCTTTGGTATTAGCCAATGTTATAATTCTATAAGCTTCATCGCATGCCGAGCTGTGGAGCACAATGGCCAGCTAGCTAGATACTGATAGTGGGGAAGGTGTTCAGGTGCCTCTGCAGAAGCCATTGCTTATGGGTTTGCCTCACAGTGGCCAGCTAGCTAGATACTGACAGTGGGGAAGCTGTTCAGGTGCCTCTGCAGAAGCCATTGCCTATGAGTTTGCCTTCGGTACATTTTTAAAAGACACTCACTTGGCTTTAACTTTTCGAGATTCTCTTCGCTTCTCCTGTTGAAGCTGTTCAATTTTCTGTTGCATTTCTTCTTGTTTGGAAGTGATGGCTTGGATCATTGACATGGCATTGCTCAGCTCTTCCTAAAAAATAATTGTTGTGTTTTAAACTGGCACATGGGGTAAAAGTATATAACATAATCTAGCATACTGTACACTTTTAATACATATTTATTGAATGAATGAATGAATGAATAAGATTTAAAAAATTACTTCCACTGTGGCCTCAAATTTTAAGACAGAGCTCCAAAAAAGAAAACATGAAAGATATTTTTCCATGATAATTATGAATGGCCCAGAGGAAAAATTCTTATATTTGGCTGCTATGGAAAAAGGCAAGTTTTCTACTCCTGTTACTGAGACCAAAATTCTCTCGTCAGCAAGGAAATAAAAGAGGGGCCTACCTTGAAATAGTTTAATGAATTCTTCATCTCAGTAACTTTTTCTTCCATGGAACATCTGCAGCTCTTAACCTTTTCTTCCAAAGCATATTCTCCATGTTGAATTCTTGACAGTTCTTGCATTGCTTCTGTGAAACCAGTTTTGAGTTCAGAGGCTAGGGCCTGCAACTAAATAATGCATGAAAAGTTAATTCAATTTGCTGAAAATTATTACAAGTGGCACCACTGGCCCTTGAATCTTTCTTTTGTTTGAGAAACGAGGCTTCTGAAAATCTACAGACCTCATTTACTAGTGTATTTCAGTTTGGACAACTTAAGACAACCTTGGCCGCATTCGTCTAAGAAAAAGAGTGTCTTCTTTATATAGCACATGCTGAAGCTTGAAAAATGACAAGAAAGCAAGCCATTAATTAAGTTTACAAGTACTTCTGCAAGCTTCTATTTATTCTGACACCTTTGATTAAAATGAGATTTACTTGAAAAGAAACATGTTTGTGAATCTTGATCCAATAACTCTTCAAAATCTGTGAAAGAAGAAAATGGGTCATATTCTCTCTGGTTATTATAAGAAGTAAGGAAATTCAGTACTTGTTTTCTTAAGAAATTAAAGAACAGAGTAACAACTAAGCATAACTGAGAATTTATTTGAAAGAAAAGACGGTTTTTTTAAAAAAATACTCTTGGATTATATCATGGGAAAAAGGAGGTAACGGTATTTTCAATGACGGTAGGTTTTAACTCATAAGAAAGGCAGAGAAATATATGGTAGGAGCTCAGAATGTTGTTGATGGTGATATGAATCATCTTCAGCAGTCAGTCCTGGTCACGTAGGAGCTCACACACTGAACTTCTATTGTCAACTTTGACATCAAAGAGGTGTTCAATTTTGGATCAGGTAGGGTACAAATCCTAGTTCTGTCCTAAAGTACTAAGACCTTAGGCATGTTGTAGCAGTTTCCTCACGCATAAACTAGGTATGATAATATCTATTTCACAGGGCTGTCTTGAAAATTAAATGGGTAAATGTAGGTAAGCTGCCTACCACAGCACATACTTGGAACATAGATGTTCAAGAAATGTTCATTCTTTTCCCCCTTTAGATGACAAATCAAAAAGTTAAGCACAAACAGAAATGTGGAGAAAATGGAGCACTTCTAAAGTTCAGTTTTATTTATTGAACAAATGAAAAAAACATTTTCAACAGACGATAAGTTAATAACAATAAGATAGTAACATTACTTTCTTGACATTTATGTTTTTACACTCTGCTAAGTACAGGAACTCTTAGCTCCACATGTGTCTTGAAAACAGAATCATTTAGAAGGTTTATTCTATAATCAAGTTTTGTTGTTGTTGTTGTTGTATTGTTTTGTTTTGTTTTGAGACAGGGTCTTGCTCTGTCACCCAGGGTGGAGTGCAGTGGCATGATCTCAGCTCACTGCAACCTCCACCTCCCAGGTTCAAGTGATTCTCCTGCCTCAGCCTCCCAAGTAGCTGGGATTACAGGCATGCACCACCATGCCCAGCTAAGTTTCATATTTTTAATAGAGATGGGATTTCACCATGTTGGCCAGCCTGGTTTTGAACCCCTTACCTCAAATGATCCACCTGCCTCGGCCTCCCAAAGTGCTGGGATTACAGGCATGAGCCACCATGCCAGGTCTCAAGTATTTTTCTTTTAAAGGAATGAAAACTAAAGTCCAGATACCTTCACAAAGTTTCTTTGAATGTGTATTTCTGAACATTTTCAGAATCAGGTCATCCACATGGTTTCCACCTACAAAGGCACCTCCCACTCTACAGTGACTTTGTCTCCTGTATCACATTTTTAAAATGTAGGATTTTGTGGTTCATTGTGCCTTACAAAGGATTGCTGGGAGTAGGGAGAAATAAGAGGAACCAGAGAGATCATTTTGAGGAAAAAAGCAGGGCCTGTCAAGTGTTTGGGGCTCAAAGGCTGGGAAACATCATGAACAATCTATTTTTCATTTCAATCATTTTAAATTGTAATTAATCTTTGCAATGGATTTTGGCACATGCCCTAATTTAGTCATCATGGTGGATTAAATCACCAGATCAACCACTTTCTGATCTGATAATTTTTCATTACGTAAATGTATCTTCTGTGAGCAAAAAAAAAAAAAAAAAAAAAAAATTGATAGCTATGTAATGTCAAATCAAAAATGTATGCAAGTTTTAAAATTGGAAGAAGGAAAGCTGACGTTCATCTTAGTGACATTCACTTAGATTTCCTGCTTAGGGGGAAAAAAAAGGAACCACTATCCAACAGAAATAGGTTTCATTATCTTGCTCTCTTAGGCAGAGTTTTTTGCAGAGACCAAAAGGCAGCAGCAAACTCTTAGGAAAAGGACCTTTCCTTCCCTGCAGAACTTCAGTTCTCAAAAAATTATTAAAATTTTCCCCTAACAGCCAGGTGACATAGGTACTCTGGGTCTTTGGAAGCTATTTTTAAGTCATGTGCCCATTTCCTACCAACATATTACTCTGAGCTCCATGGGTACCTGCTACTGAAGTCTTGCTACTGCTTTGAAAACAGCTTCACAGCACTGACCAGCCACGGAGGGAAGCCATCAGGAGGACAGATACCTGATACAACATGTCACTTTAAGATGCTGAGGGATCCTAATCTCTTCAGCCCCTACAGAGTGGTTTTCAACTACCAACCTGACCACTCCCTTGTGAACAATAAATACTGTGAAGACACCGTCTTAACATCTTTTCTCTGCTCTCTCTTCAGCTTTCTTTTTTGACAGCCCACAGCCCACCCCAACGATTAGAAATGGGTGTCTACCTTGTTCTCCAGCGAGTTGAACACGTTCCTCATCTCGTTGATTTTTTCATGAAGCTGCTCTAGAGAGGTTATGATCCCTCCATCCTGCCGCTGGAGGCGGGCTCCCACTGGAGGTAGGTTCAGGGAAGGCTTGTACTTCAAAGCCTACGGTACCACAGACGGCATCTTAGGCTCAAATAAATAGGGGAGAGGAGTCCGAATTCTTCCTATTTCCTGCTCTTAATTTCTGAGTCTCAATTTTCTTTCTTTTCTTGGCTTCTTAACTCTTCTTAAGATGAATTTTAGTCAGTGTCTTCCAATTTTTTTTTTCATGAAAGATCTCTCAGGCCTCAAACTTAATTTTCACAAATTTCAACTTGTGTTTTACAGACATTTCTTCGTTTTTGCCACATTACCCAGGCCAGGAGGCTACCAAGAGGTAAATTAGGGGAACCGGACCTGTGCCTTGGGAACCTTGCAAAGTCATAAATGTCGAGGTTTGGGAAACCTCCCAATTCCTACAATTCTATAAGAGCAAAAGCCAGGTGTTTCGCAGTGGCACATACACGATGGCAAGGAGGCCAAGGTAATTGCTTTGGTTTCCCCCTAAATCAGGGTCACTGCAGAAGCAACATGAGTTTTCTGCCAACTTCCATCTTCCAATTGTAGGGCTCTTTATTGATCCCCAGAAGTGCAATGATTTAAAATACAAAGTGAGCAGCAAGTAATTTGAATGTCGAAAGTAAACTTCCCAAATCTACTCCTCTACATTCCCTTAAAGTCATTTTTGCAGGGCCTTATTGAGGCTGACATGAAGCCTGGTGTGCTGGAAATTTCTCTTATTGATCCCTGGATACATTACAGGCCTAGAAGAGTTAACTTCTCTGGTATCAGAAGAACATTCCTCAATGGCAAAAAGAGACTGAGGCTCAATCAGGATTTACAAATCCTAGATAACTTTCAATGGCAGTTTTGATGGTGAAACCTATTACTGTAGGACTGGTTCCCATAGTGTTTCAATTAGAGGTTCTTTTGGCACATCACTTCTTATAAAAATTATTTTCATTACAGAGAAAAATAAAGAAGAAAACACAGAATTGCCAAATAGAATCATCCCGAATTTCATTATTTCAGTATAACCATTAACCCTCACATTTCCTTCTATTTTGTTCTATGAATATAAATGCAAATATTTATATGATTGAAATCACACTGCAGATACATTTTGATTCTACCTCTTTTTTTCTCCTAATATTCCAATAGGGCATTTACAATAGCCTTCAAAATTTTTCTGAATGTCTACTTTTGATGGCTACATAATATTCCATCCTATGAATTTACCAGACTTTACCTACCCATTCACTTTTGTTGGAAATGTATGTTGCTTGTAATTTTTCAATGTTATAACTAATGCTGCATATTATGTTTTTGTTTTAAAGTTTTGTATATATTTCTGATTATTTCCTTAGAATAAATTCCTAAATATGAACTTCCTGTAGGTCAAAGTTGTTAGGTAGTATTTGACCCAAAGGGAAAGCTACTATATCACAGGGAGGCAATCTTTTCAACTAATTAATAACTATACAAGTTACATTTGACCAGAGGATTTGAAAAGTTATGGTAATATGTCTGTATATTCTTGGATATGTTATATATGATATGCAGTGTCCTAAATTAGTGAATTTAGAAAAACACATCTTGAATAATAAAATACATGAAACAATAGAAATAGAAGAAGCCACAGTGTTTACATTTCTAAGGCTACAAGTGAGCTTAAAACACAGCTGGAGTTCAAATCATTAGTGTGAATGTTGGGCTAGCACTAAATTGTGCAGTTACTACATCTGTTGCCTTAATTATGGGATCCCCCTCTCATGTTAATGGGATCATAATTTTAATAATCCATATGCAAAATGAAGTAATAAAGGGTAAAATGATACCACCTGACTCTGGAAAAAGAGATCTGATTCAACAACTCTGAGAGGGATATGTGCAGTGAACAAAGGATAAAATAAAAAGGAAATAGGGAATAGACTTTTCTAAAAGTTTCTAACAATTACACACACTCACCAGAACTAAATATTATTATTATTCGCTAATTAGTCAAAATATAATACTCTGTATTTTAATCATTGCTTCATTGAGCTTCAACTTTTTCTTAGCCATCTATAACTTTACTTTGGTAAATTGTCTGTGTTCCTTGCTCATTTTCTACTGGGGTTTTGGAAGTTTCCATTTTTACTGGCCTTCATGAATTACTAATTTATGATTAAACTTTTGAAATATTATTGTGTCTGTTCTCACTCATAGGCAGGTGTTGAACAATGAGAATACATGGACACAAGGAGCGGAGCATCACACACTGGGGTCTGTTGGGGAGGTTAGGGGAGGGAGAGCACGGTGGGGAGGTTGGGGAGGGATAACATGGGGAGAAATGCCAGATACAGATGACAGGGGGATGGAGGCAGCAAACCATATTGCCATGCATATACCTATGCAACAATCCTGCATTATCTGCACATGTACCCCGGAACCTAAAGTACAATTAAAAAAAAAAAAGAAATATTGTTGTGTCTTCCTAATTTTGTTATTTGCCTCTAAATTTGTTTAAAATATTTTTGTGATGGAAATAGTTCAAATTATAATGTGGATGAACTCTCAAATCTCTTTCTTTGTGATTTCTTCTGGTGCTTTTTAACTTAGAAAGACATTTCACATTTGGAGACAAATGAAATATTCACTTATTTTAAAATTTTATGGTTTCAATTTTTAACATTTAAACTTTTAATCCACTTTGGAGTTTGTTTTGATTAGAGTATGAGGTGAGGATTTCTTCTTTTTTTCCAAAAGACCCAGACAAAATCTTCCCAACACTGTTTGGCACAAGACTAAATGAGTACATCAGACCTCTTGGCTCAAAGCAATATAGACATCTTGTAATATAGTCATCCATTCATCCATTCAATTCGTATTTATTGAATATGTATTATATGCCAGGCATTGTACTTTACAATGAGAATTCAACAGAGAGCAAAATGGACTAAATTCCTGCCCTTAGAGCTTACATTCTATATGAGGAGACAGAAAAAAAATAAAAAACGGGTAATATATACGATAATGTCAGGTAGGGATGGGATCTATCCAGAAAATAAAGTGAGATAGAGAATGACCAAAATTTCATATTTTGCTTCAGGTGTCTTCCCTTCTACTATATATTTTATTCTGTTATGGTTAAATCCTCCCCAGTTCCCTCCTTCCCCTTTCTTTTCTTCTTTCTTTACTTCTCCTCTTTCTTCTTCTTCTTTTGGTTAAATGTTGCTTGGAGTAAACAGACTGGGGCTTAGGAAGTGTTCTTTTAAAACAAGGATGGGGTTATGATAGCATCACAGAGGTCATAGAGACCAACTTCACTTCCATTGCTTTGTGTGATCCACTGTGAACAGATGTACTAGGATTTGTAACACAATAAGATAATGAGGCCACCCCCACTGCAGCTATATTTAGCCAACATTCAGGGAGCGACCTACATAAAATCTATAATAGACTTTACATCATACCTGACTTTAAAGAGGTACTCATACTCATTCAAATGTCATACACAGGTCAGATGAGAACAGAGGGGAGGTGGGCAAGGAAAGCATCTGGAGGACTTGGACCAGTGAGGCATCAAATCAGCACTGAGTGAAAACCCATTTTTGCTTCTAGGCCTTTGTTCAAGCTAGTCCCCTGCCCCAAACAACCTTACCTATACCTACTTGTCAAATGATCAACTTGTCCTTAAGTACCTAGCTCAAATCCTCCAGTCAATACTAATTCATCCCTTCCCCCACAGAATTTTGTCAATGCCTCTATTACAATCCTTTCAACAGCTTACCTTGTAAGAGCTATTATCCTTTTTTTTTTTTTTGAGATGGAGTCTTGCACTGTCACCCAGGCTGGAGTGCAAAGGCATGATCTCGGCTCACTGCAACCTCCCTCTCCTGTGTTTAAGTGATTCTCCTGCCTCAGCTGCCTGAGTAGCTGGGATTACAGGCATGCACCACCACGCCTGGCCAATTTTTTGTATCTTTAGCAGAGACGGAGTTTCACCATGTTGGCCAGGCTGGTCTCGAACTCATGACCTTGTGATCCGCCCACCTCAGCCTCCCAAAGTGCTGAGGTTACAGGTATGAGCCACCACACCCAGCCAAGAGCTATTATTCTATGTGTTCTTCAGGTTGTGGACACATAAAAATCAATGAGAATTTCTGTTTCGTCTGTTTAATCTGCCATGGGGTCAAGCAGTAGACTTTGCACATAGTAACTGCTCAACAAATGTGCATTCTATTGAAATGAGGCTATTTTCTCCATTCATCCTATAGCTGGTCTGAGATAGGGGCAATATGGTTAAGCAATGTTTTCATAATCCGACGTTGGCTTGCCCTAGTTTAGTCTATATCAAAGATCTCTTACATGATAATTCTGGGAACTAGTCATTTTCACTTTACTGTCATTTAAACTCAACAAATCTAAATAACATTTCTCCTAAACTATCTACTCTTCTGGGCTCCTATATTTCTGCTTGGGAGTGCACTCTTTTTTCCTAGTTACCAGGGCTTAAAACCTTGAAAGCATCCTTTCTCCCAACCCCCCACCAACCTCTGTCAATGTTTCCTTCCTTTTCAGATATTCCAGACAGCACTGTCTGAAGTCTGGAAAGGAGCATGGGTTTCCCTTGCCCAAGCTGCATTTATATTACAAATTATGTCAGAATAAAGTTCCATGATTTTTAAGAACAGAAAGGTACTTTAAATCTATGGTTGGGAGACAGAAGCCAAGTAAATACTACTTAGAGGACCAAAGCAATCTCATATGACTCTTACTGCAAAGATGTTTTGCAGAACAAATTGTTCCCATTGTTTAAAAAGAGCTTGAAATTGTTTCCTATACATATATTTGAACACTTGCAATGTTAACCCCCTTTTCATTCTCAATTCTCCCCGATGACATAGAAAGTAAGAAAAACAGATCTTTCCCTCTCCTCTCTGATGGAAATGTTATCTTGCAGTGTAACAGCCATGGCGATGGGGGCAGCAGGCAAGAGAAGCAGTGTGGAGGTGGGGGTGGTAGTGCTGCGTTTTATAAAAGGGATAACTTGTCTTTCTTTTCTTTTCTTTTCTTTCTTTCTTTATTTTTTATTTATTTATTTTTTTTGAGATGGGGTCTTGCTTTGTTGACCAGGCTGGAGTGCAGTAGCACGATCTCAGCTCACTGCAACCTCTGCTTCCCAGGTTTAAGTGGTTCTCCTGTCTCAGCCTCCTGAATAGCTGGATTACAGGTGTGCGCCACCATGCCCAGCTAATTTTTGTATTTTTAGCAGAGATGGGGTTTCACCATGTTGGTCAGGCTGGTCTCGAACTCCTGACCTCATGATCTGCCCACCTTGGCCTCCCAAAGTGCTGGGATTACAGACGTGAGCCACTACACCCAGTGAACAACTTGTCTTCAATGAGTTCTCAGCCAAGCACAGTGGTGCTCCCCTACAGTCTCAGCTACTCAGGAAGCTGAGCTTGAGCCCAGGAGTTAAAGACCAGCCTGGGCAATACAGAAAGACCCTGTCTCAAAAAAAAAAAAATCAGTTCTCTCCAAAGTACACTGTCAGTAGTGAGACCCACTGCACTGCCTGTCTCACAGCCCTGTTAAGAGAGCAAGCGCAACAATATATATGGAAGCATTTGTGAGAGCTAAAAACGTCTACGCATAAAGAATAGTCAGTCATCACTATTATACATGAGAGCATTCCAAACAATCGATTTGTCTTTACCTGGTAAATCTGCGTGGAAGGATTATTCACCGGCATATGTTCATTCTCTCCTGCAGGGAGAAAGAGCTTTGTTCAATCAACACTACTCATTCTGTCCCTATCCCCTTCAGATATATACAGGAAATAAGGGAACGTACAGGATCCTACATTTGTGCCTGCATAACAAGAAACCAATGATTCAAGAGGAACAAAAAATGAGCTGATGTATGTGGTATCCATATTCAGACATCCTAATCACTAAACTGTTATCTACCTGAAAGACTCTTGCAATCGAAAACCATGTTCTGCTACAGTAGGGAAGTTTCTCAAGCAAACTGAATGATGTGTGATTATTAAACACACAGAAGGGAATTCACAGGAAGTGTCTTTCTTATGTTCTTGTGGCTGACTGAAATTGATCTGCGGGGACAGTTCTATAGTCAGGAAGGCAGCTCTTCACTAGGCACTTATTGATCTTAGTGAGCCTGCATAAAATGTCCTCTACTTCTCCGACCTCTGATCTTTGCCAGACTTCTGAACTGTGCCCTACTGTCACAGCCAAGTTCAGCTAAGGGAATCTTGCTGTCCTGGGCAAGACGGCTGACAGAATTGTCAACGGAAAGGTTCTGGGAAGGATGCAGGCAGAAGAAAACAGTATTGTATAGTATTAGACTTCAAGAAACACAGGGCACACACAGAGGAGGTAGTAGATTGCAGAAAGCCATTCATAGGCCTGGCACAGTGGCTCATGCCTAATCCCAGCACTTTGGGAAGCTGAGGCAGGTGGATCACCTGAGATCAGCAGTTGGAAACCAGCCTGGCCAACATGGTGAAACCCCATCTCTACTAAAAACACAAAAATTAGCCAGGCGTAGTGGTGGGCGCCTATAATCCTAGGTACTCGAAAGACTGAAGCAGGAGAATCGCTTGAACCTGGGAGGTGGAAGTTGCAGTGAGCCGAGATCGAGATCATGCCATTGCATTCCACCCTGGGCGACAAGAGTGAAACTCTGTCGCAAAATAAGAGGGGCGGGGAGGGGACGGGAGGGGAGGGGAGGGGCGGGGAGGGGAATAGAGTGTCGATTCCCTGCCCAGAGAGACGCGGCGGCTAGACGGGCG